>CAJNIZ010043095.1:31492-45243 GCA_905231905.1 Symbiodinium pilosum
CATGAGGTCTCACAAAATTTCCCAATACAAAAAAATGGCAGAAAATTGGCACTGCGACCTTCCAGCCCTAACCTATGAAGCAGTCCTGTGCACCGCCGTTCTTTGCCTGTTGCAGCACGTCGGTTACGGCAGCTACGTTCCTGAAGCAAGGCGGGCACTCAAACACCTAAGATTAGGGAAGGGTGACCCAAGGTTTAGGGTTTAGGCTTTATTGGGGTCAATATGGGGACTGCCTCGCTATATAGGGAGTAAGCCAAACCCTAAACCCAAAACCCTAAACCCTAAACTATACAAGCACCAGGTATGCCATGCCTACTTTGATGCCTCAAAGCCAGAATCTCAAAGTCAATGAAACGGAACTGCTTTGGGCCTTGAAGCCTTAGGGTTTAGGGTTTAGGGTGTAGGGTTTAGGGTATAGGGTTTAGGGTTTAGGGTATAGGGTTTAGGGTTTATGGTTTGGAGTTCTGCCTGCCCTGGGCTAATGGTAATACCCCTGACACATTTAACCGTGAGATCAAGGATCTTGTTTCACGGTTTACAGAACCCTTCTGAGCGTGGGCACTGCTAATGCGTTGTTTAGCCCTTGCTACGTAGTCAACAAGGTCTACACTTCTGTGCACTTGATAAAGATTCAGGTATAAACAACTTCCAAAGATGAGGGGGCCCTATCTGATCTGGGTGCCCCATCATGAGGGCTATAGTCCCACCATTCATGGAAACGAATTACCATTTGTCTTGCAAGGATGAGAGTGTTCTCCTTGCCCCTTGCAAAGTCTTTTCGCACCAGGATCTAGCACAAGATCGGCACAAGGCCATGTGTCATGCCTCACGACGACTCAATGCTTGGCATTTGCCTGTCTACTGCACTCAAACCCTGAGAACAGCGGTCCTGTCAAACCAGGCGTTGAAACGGTCGTCGAACCTGGCGTTTTTTTTTTTGAAAGGAACAGCAAGTTGGAAGTTGCAATGCTTGGGCTGTTTAATACCCCTAAACCCTAAACCCTAAACCCTAATAACCCCAGAAGAGAAAATGTACCAAGCATGGCCCAGGCACCGTCTGTTGGCTTGAGTCCATTTGAACCAAAGCAGGTCCTGACAAAGATTTGCCTTTTAGCTTTCTGAAGGTGAAGGTTTAGGGTTTGGGGTTTAGGGGCGAGGACACGAGCTCACCACTGCACAGGCTCTCAAAACAAAAAAGCAGAAGCAACTGACTTTATGCCAAAAGCCGGCATGGAAATCTAAGTTACATTCACCCTAGACGCTGAATCCTTAACCCACATTTCTCATGATTCATCGCAACCATGATGGTCTTGGCAACCGTAGCACACGTTTTACGGGTCTGTAATTTTGGAGCTTCAGGGATGAGGGTTTAGGGTTTAGGGTTTAGGGAACTGCAAACCCTACAGCATGAACTGTCAAGCCATACTTGGAGGGTCAGGGGGACTTAGTAAGTAGGTTAATAATGGGGATAATTGGTGTTACTATATGGGTTATAGGGGTTCTTATCCTACTTACTAAGTCCCCCTGACCCTCCAAGTACACCAAGAGCCAAACCATGGCATGTAAGTTGACCCTAAAACCCGTCCATCAAGTCCGACGCAGGTAATTCTCTGAGAGCATGCATTGCCTTCAGGCAGGCGAGATATGGGGAGGGATTCTGAATAGGGGTACCCCCAAAAACCCTGAAGGTATGGTTATGAGGTGTGTGTGTGTGTATATATATATAGATATAGATGGGGGATTGTGCGGGTCCCTTCTACGGATTATATACAAGCACTTTGAGAAATTCTTTTTAGGCTTGTTGCGAAGTCATCGGACAACGTCTTGAAGCGCACATGTCTCAGCAGCGCTATTGATCTGAAACAAGAAGTTGGTTATACAGTACGCATTTGAACCTGGGCTAGATGATCGGCTTGGACATGCTCAAACGTTTGTTTTTGTGGTTTTGCACAACTTCCGCCGGGTGCATGGCGGATATGATTTGAGCATGTGTAAAGGGAGGATGTTGGAAAGCCCAGCCTCCCAAAATGAGGACACCCTAACTACCCAGAAAGCCCAATATCCCTTAATTAGGAATATACCCTACATGATACTTGAATCCCTGATATGATAACTTAAGGTACATGCTTGTGTGTATATATATATATGTATATACATACTTGTGCTTAATGAAGGGATGTTGGTGTTGGGCCTTCTGGGTATCATACGACTATAACGATGGGGGCCCCAGGTGTACCAAAATCCTCTGATTACTGTATGTGGTGACGGGGTTCCGCTTCTGCCCCCTAACTGCTTTTTTAAGAACCGCAAAGGCACGTCACCCAAAATCCTAAACCCTAAACCGGTGGATTTCCAGTTCCCCTCCTTCCCAATCCCAGGGTGTAGGGTTCAGGGTTCAGGGCTGGAGGCTTAGGGTTCCATTCTCAATCCCCAACCCACGAACCTCAACCCAGAAGGAATTCTTCTGCAAGATTATTGGCGAATCCCCTTCGTGACTTGAAGCCTTGTAGTCTGAGCAACCTTATTGCTTTGCAAGGTTCATGCGGGATCAGGGGCGGGGCTTTGCAAAACTAGCTTTACGATCCAGATCCTACATCTAAAGATCCCTGAAGACCATGACAAGCTTCTCTAGCAAAATTGTGGGATCAGCTCAACTTGCCACCAAGGCTGGTGTCTGAGCTGCTAATCTCGGTTTTGTGGCCTCTCGCCCCCAGCTTCTTCTGTCTTCGTGACTGACCACCCGGAATCCTCAGTTGGGTACTGCCCCCCCTCAATAATAGTTGGATAACAAAAATAATATGGTTACATATAACCATTAAGAGGACCCCTAATATAGACTGTTACTGGGTGGGGGCAGTACCCAACCTAAGCCCTACACTCGAACCTCTGATGTAGCTTCCCTCTTCGCTTCTACTCCCTCCAAGCCACGCTAAGCCGCAAGGATGGACCCTTATGGTAGTCCCTATCTACCCCATTATGGGTTTAGGGTTTGGGGATAGTAGTCCCTGTATAACTCATTATAGTAGCTTCCACTTTCTTCTCCATTCCCTACTTCCCAAAACCCAAAACCTGAACCCTAAGCCCTACACACAAGCCCTGAACCCTACACCCTAAACCCTGAACGCCCAACCCTAAACCCTACACCCTCTTAATATTTGGTAGTGTCCCAAAATGGGGGCACCAGTGTAAACCGCGAAATACTATAATCCTTATGGCGGGACACCCCCAAAACGTTAAGCCTAAGTTTGAGAAAGCCCCATTTAAGTACCACCCGGAAGACAGCTAAACCCCCAACCCTAACCCCTGAAACCTTAGCCCTAAACCCTACACCCTAAATAGTAGATTCCATTTTCTTTCCGATTATCCCTGAAAGCGGTTTATAATGAGTAGTCGTTTCCCTGTTCTTTTCCATTATTCCCATATAACCCTTTATAAAGACGTATTTTCCATCTTCTTTTCCATTATCCCTATATACCAACGTCTTGGTGTGCCCAGCCAGGTTGCTTTCAAACGCTGCCTCCCTTTTACCGAAAGGTGCAGGTATCGCTCTTTGGCTGACTCCTCTGGAGAATGCTGTATACTCGGGTTATAATATTGGGATCATATTATAGGGATAATGGAAAATAAGTTGGAAACTACTATTGCTTAGGGTTTAGGGTGTAGGGTTTAGGGTTCTGGGCTAGTTCAAGGCTTGGGGCTCAGGTTTCGGGTTTGGGGTGGTGAGGAGGGAATGGAGAAGAAAATGGAAGCTACTATAGGGTTTAGAGTGGTTAGAAGGGAGCGGAAAAGATATGGAAGCTACTATCGGGGTTTCAGGTCAACAAGGTTCAGGGCTTAGGCGTAAATGTGGGCCCTCACCTCTCGAGACATGTAAAAGATGTGCCCTTTACCAACGGCGCAGAATTGGCATTAAAGGTGTGTTGCCCCTTCTTGAACCTGGTAGCTCACGATGCCTTTCAAGGTGGCTTGTGTAACAGCGACTTGATCACATGGAATGCACGCAAAGCCTAAACCCTAAACCCTCAGCTCTAAGTAGTAATTACCGTTTTCTTATCCATTACCCCGATATAACCCCTATATCATATCCCAATATAACCTATACTACTCTACATAACCCTATATAATCCATTATAACCCTATATAACCTGTATTATACCTCAATATATACACCTATACATAGTTCTCCGAAGATGGGAAGCTTTTGGGGCTCCTAATTCGGCCAGCAAAAGCTGCCTTGTGGCCTGCGCCTGAGCCTTGAAAGCCTGAGAGATAGTATAGGGTTATCTAGGATAATAACGGGTAATATAAGGTTATTGAATTATAAAGGGAAAATCGAATTTAGGGTTTGGGGTGGCTCCTGCCGCTCGCAGACCGACAGACTAAATAAATTCCAATACAGACCTCAGCTCACTTCCAGGATCCGCTGTAGATTTACCCTAAACCCTAAACCCTCAACCGTGTGTAGATTTGTCGTTTAAGGCATGAGTTGATTTGCTACAGTCGCCCAACCATCTTCACCTCTCCGCGGACATGTCACAAAAGGCGTAACCTTTTTCGTCCCAAAAAAGTTTGGGAGGAAAAAATCCTTAAAACAAACTCTGGAAAACAGCCTCCTCAAGGCAGGGATAAGGCAAGCGTTGCCGCCCGCAGAGCCCAGAAAAACTGGGGATATTCTGAGGAAAATATTGGGCTTTGGCCGCCAAATCTGCCAAGAAATCACCATGCGCGTGAAAATTCAAAGAAAAATTAAATGGAGACATGTTTCACAAATCGAGGAATCCCAATATGGACACCCCAAATACTACGATCCTTGTTGTAGAGACGCCCAGAAAGGTGCCCTTAATGTTGGGGAAACTCTTATGACCCCTAAACCCTAAACCCTAAACCCTAGTGCCCCTAATGTTGGGGAAACCCTTTTGACTTGGTTTGCTTTCTAGTCTGGTCTCGGGGTTTTAGGCTTAGGCTTTAGGATTTCAGTTAGGGTTTAGGGTTTAGGGGCTTTAGGATTTCAGGCGTTAAGCTTGGTGTACACGTGTAAGCCCGACTACCTACACCGGTATGGGTTGTGCCTACTAACTCCGTTGCTATTGCCACCCAACTGTAGGTAATTTAGTTCATGCACCATATATCAGAAATACTGGGAATCACATTAAATTATGAATTTTAAGCAGTGAAAGGCTAAGTGCCAAAGACTTGGAATCTGGTTTGGGGTATATCCTTCAGAACTGGTTCAAGATCTTCGCAGGACAAGGTTGACAATTATTCAAGCTTTTACATTACGCAGTGTACATTTTGAGATACCTAAAGCTTACTGGTAGAAAGAGGATAGTGGCAAACTGTGCGATGTGGGAGGCATTGGGCTTTAGGGTTTGTAGCCTGGGCCTTCGGGATGTCCTAAAGATCATGAAGAAGACCGTCTGCGCATGGATGGTTTGCAACAATACACGAAATACCACAAGCCCCAAATCCGAAATCCTAAGCACTGAAACCGAACCGTCCTAGACCCTAAAACCCTAAATCCTAAACCCTAAATCTTAAACCTGATACCCTCAATTCCATTCTTCCTTAGGTCGACGGGTGCCTGAAGTTCAGACATAGCCAGCTTCGCTCTCCTTGCGCTAAGAAAGTGATTGCTTTCCTGGTGGTTGAAGCAAAGCCCCACCCTTTAGGGATTAGGGCCCAGGGTCTAGCGTTTATAGGAAACTGGATAATTTCGAGGGTATAGGGCCGGGTTTGGGCAACTTCAACGCCTATAAGGAGGACCCTATAAGAATCGTATGATAGTCATGCGGCCGAATTTTTGGGGCTAGGGATCCCAGATCCCTTACAGGGATGTCTGGAAGTTAGGGCTAAGTCACGTCAAGGGTTTAGGGTATTTAGGTGGTTGAATCAAGAAGGGCTAGAATTTGCATACAACCACATTAGCCAGGAGAGGCATGCCAAACAACTCTATAGCCGGGACTTTTGTATCTGCATTTCATACTGCAGAAACTCACTAGGGGAGAATCTAAGGCTGAAACCATGGGCCCCTGGTATGGACCCTTAATCATACACCCTATATGTACCTTCAAGGGTCGTAGAATCCTCCTAAACAGCCTAGGGGTACATTGTAGGGGCCCATACTTCCAACCTTAGACAAAATGGAAAACTGCAAAGGGGGTCAGGGTTTATGATTCAGCTCTGTTGGCCGGACTTGAATTACGCCTTAGGATGCAAGGTTTGAGGGTTCAGGGTTATTGTCTCAGGTCTAGGCTAAGAGTAAATCTCATAGTACATAAATGGAAACTGAAATGGACAAGCACAAGCTTATGAATGGAGGGTTCGGGTTTTGTGTTGTCTGTAATTACGGGTGTAGAATTTGCGTCCGGCTCAGGGGTGCAGGGTTACGTATGCTTTCAGGTGCAAGCTAGGCCTACACGAATAGCAACGGAAATGGACAAGTACAAGCTTAGGCATTACAACGAAATTCGTATGCATTGTCTGGGGTTTAGGGTCTAGGGTGTTGGGTTTGGTTTTAGGGTGTGGGTGTATGGGTTAACGGCTCAGGTATGGATTAAGGGCTGAGTAATTTTAGGGTTCTTGATGCCGGATTTGTAGTTTGGGGTGCAGGGCAATAGAGTTTAGGGTTTCTGTTTCAGATGGAGAAGAACTGCTTACCACAACAAAATCAATTAGGGTTCGGCTTGTATTTCAAAACGTTTGGAGTTTGGCATTAGGGGCTTAGAGCTTAGGGGGTACATATGGCCCTATATATATGTATAAACACAAGAATACACGGCCATGTCATGTGATACAACGATTCAGGTTCCTGCATGCCGGCCGGCCGCTGCTTCAGGAAGCAATGAGACGCGGCTATCCGGGGTTTCTCAAAATCTAGGTTGCTTGTTGGGTTGCTCTGCATGCTGTACTGGTGGTCAAAAAACACATATGAGAAATTTCCAAAAACCGAAGACCCCTATGTACCCACAACTGTAGGATAATCTCATTTTAATGACAACGATTTTTGACGGGCCGCATAACGCAGGACAATTCTTCAAGTAAATCACAGGGGAAGTGTGCCTTGCAACAAGAGGCCTCCGACATGTACCTCAGAAGATGCAAAGGCTCCGGCACAATAGGGTTTAGGGCGTAGGGCATGAATATTACGGGTGCCCAGTCGCATGACCCAGGTAATAAAAGAAAGAATGAAGGTTTTCTCCATTTATGAGACCTGGAATCGCTCTTACACAAACCAACTAGCCTACAGCCTCATCCTAGTTATCCTCGCTGTTGTGTGAAAGCCTTCAGGGAAGTGGAGTGCACTTAGCACCCATAATAAAGAGGCTTTGGTAACCCCAACCACCAAAATTAGGACCCTATGACTATCAGTGACTATCATGTGATGGTTATAGGGTCCTAATTAGGGGAGTTGGGGTTACCGGAATCCCGTCATTATTACAATAAACTAGCAAGGCACGATAAAACACTATTCTGATACAACTCCCGCGCCTCACTTTGACGCGGAACCACGTGGGAGGTGACGTGCCAGATGCTTCCTTTCAGGGTCTAGGTTTTAGGTTTGTAGATTCAATAACTTACTGGTTCTTAGTAGTGAAGAGCGGAATGTAATCCCTATATATCCCCAATAAAATATGTCCTTATTCCCTACTAACCCTAAATCCTAAATCCCGAACCCTAAATCCTAGATGATATGTTCCCTTATTCCCTACTAAAAGCCAATAAGGTAGGTGGATAAAAAGAAGAGATTCGGTGCTTCAGGGTTGCACAGAGTGAGCAGATCCAAAGGCATCGCGGATTGATACGGTGAAGGGTTTAGGTTTTAGGGCTTAGGGTTTGGCCTTCTCTTCAGGATTCCCTAAACCCTAAACCCTAAACCCTGCCCTTCAACTGGTTGGGCATAGGATTAAAGTCTGGGATCTCGAGTCGAGAGCGGGTTTGTTTGGAATTTATACCCTAAACCCTCAACCTAAGACCAAATAGGGACTTCCAAAAATTAGGGGTACCTTTTAAGGGTCTCCATAATACGGATTGTACTATACTGGGTCTACATTTTGTCATCCTATTTTTGGAAATGCCAGATCGTACTTTCAAGTGTCTTTTCCATTCCACATTCCCAAAACCCTAAACCCTAAACCCGTAAACGCTAAACTCCTAAACCCCTAAACCCTTGAACCCTAAACCCCTAAACCCTAAACCCTAAACCCCAAACCCCATAAACCCCTAAACCCTAAACCCATAAACCACATAAACCCCTAAACCCTAAACCCATAAACCCAAGTAGGCTCCCGGGGCACCCTTAGATGTCGGCCCTCTGGGCTGCACAGTTCTCTCTGTTGGCACGGAGTGCGTCAGCTGTTGCTATCCAGAAATGGGAGCTCCCGCCCCTGAGCGTAAACCGCGGTAGCCACAACTCAAAGCTCATAAGCAACCGTGTTGAGAGTTAGGGTTTACAAGGGTTTGGGGTCCAGGATTTAAGGTTTAGGGTTGAGGGTTGAGGGCTTAGGGTAGCCCAGATTTTCATGTTCTTTTCAATGCATATTTCTTCGGTATGCAAAGGATGTAAACGCCCCTTCAGAAGCCCTATACCCTGATTTTCCTCCGCTCCCTTAACCCTAAATCCCAAGCCCTAAACCCTAAACCCCAAGGCCAAACCCTAAACCCCAAACTTCCGAAGTTTAAACCCCAAATCCTAAACCCCAAACCCTAAACCTCAAACCCCAAACCCTAAACCCCAAGCCCCAAAGCCTAAACCCTAACCCCAACCCCCAAAGCCCTAACCCGGAGGCTCCTCGGGCCCTCGCTGGGTCCCAAGGCTCCGGGCCGGTCGCATCAGTCGGGCGCTGGGAACAAGGACACGGCGCAGCATGGCACTCAACTTACTGATATGTATATATGTATATATGTATGTATAAGTACATATATGTATAAATGTATATATATATGTATATAATATGTATATATATGTGTATATATATATACACATATGTGTTTGTGCATATAGAAAAATCTGTCTGACTATCTATCTACCTATCTATAGAGAGACATATCGATACATACCCATGTACAGAACATATATATATATACACACACATCTTTACATGTTCTATTATATACACACAGACAGATAAATAAGGCTTAGGGTTTATGATTTAGGGTTTAAGGTTCATATATGGATCTGTATGAGGACGTGGAAAAGGAAATGGAAACAACTATAATGGCAATCAATTATTATGGTTTAGGAATAGTACTCCAATATAGTAGAACCTATGGAAAATGAAACAGAACATAAAATGGAAACTACTATAGTACGTACGGTCATAGGGAGATCATATCGGCTTTAGGAGTTCTACCCCCCCCCCCCCCAGTGGAAAATCAAATGGAAAACGAAAGGGAAACAGAACTTAGAGATGGTGGTTCTAGGCTTTAACACTGTAGGGTGCTTAGTAGAGAATGCCGCAATCAAAAGACATGGAAGCTACTACATTCTTAAGTGATTAGGGCTTAGGAGTGTTAGTAGGGAATTGGGAAATGGATCCCTGTTAGAGCCTTCACGTACTTCCTGAACTAATGATGTAGTAGTAGCTCCCACGCTCTGTTCCATTTCTTCATTCCCCTTGTCTGTAAAGCCGGTAGACCCTAAACCGTAAACCTAAACTCTGAACCCTAAAGCCTAAATCCGTAAGCCCTAAACCCTGCGGAATGTAAGCTTCGAGCTTAAGCTTGGATGGGTTTAGGGCTTTGGGGTTTGGTATAGGTCGCCCTGCTACCTGCTGCAGTCTACAAATTTGGTCGATGCATGCGGGAGATGCCACGCTAGGACAGGGTCGGGGGCTTCAGGTTGAGGAGGTTGTAGGGGTAGGGGTCAAAGATTCACTTTGCGGTGATGGGCCATTGAGTGCTCAGTTGTGTGGGTGCAAGGGCCAAGGAAATCTCAGAACGGTTTGCATGTTTGTAACTCCGACCTTGAAGACAAGAATTTGTGATAAGGGTGTAGGGCTCAGAGTGTGTATGAGCTATAGTCTACGTAAACTCCTTAAAAGGGGGTATATAGGGGATTAGAAAGGGAAGTATTATAGAAGTAATTTTTAAGGGTATAAGTAGTGTTGCAGGCTAAGGGTCTTCTGGATGTGGAGTCTCAGGCCAGGGGTGCAGGGAGGCTTGGAAAGTGCCGGCAGCCGAAAGCCTTATAAGACGGGCGTGGGACCGGCGTGGGAGCCAAAGGCAGCCGAAGATATCTGCGCATCAGTTTGGGGTTTAGGGTTTAGGGTTCCGAGATCTAGAAAGTGGGTTACATCCACGTAGTGTGGCACAACTGCACGACGTACAAACATGACAAGAGATTGGGACTCTGACAGCGTGATCATGTAGCCTTGGCTGACTAGGGCGTGCAACAAAAAACCCTAAACCCTAAACCCTAAACCGTTGGTATGGAACCCAAACAGTGCCAGCCAACTCAGGTCATTCCACGATGTCTCACAGAGGACTCTAAAAAAGCCCTAAGAGCAAACTAAGAGCAAACTAAGACTAAGAGCACTTCAGGGTTAGCACCCTGTTTGGCAAAAAATGAAATCGAGAACGATACACAAGATGGGCAGTAGTCGTTCAGCGCAACATTCAAAATCCTTGCCGGTGCTGCACATCTATCCTCACGCAAATCTCGGCCAAAGCTTTAAGCTCCATCATATTATACATATGACCCAACTATTACAGAATGTTGCAGAATGGGGGCAGTACCTAACTTAAGCCTCTTCAGCCCAAGGACTGAACCTGAACTCTAATCATGGGGTTGATATGCTTCGCCCCGCCCCCCCCTCAACAAGGCCCCCAAACTTCAGACCGAACTGAGATAAGGACTGTTAGGGGCTATTGGGGCCCAATGGGTTCTGTTGCCCTAAGGGTCCAAGTACCCAATAATCGTATACTTACCCACAAATCATGCTATAGTTACTATTACCCTAACCCAAGTAGCTAAACATTGGGTACTTGGACCCTAAACCCTATATATCCCTATATATACTTATATCCCGCTATATATCCCCCCTTAAAGGGAGACCTAAATATTGGGTACTTGGACCCTCTGGGTCGGGCGGATGATCCTTACGTATGACCTTAAACCAGGCTTTTTGGCTTGCAAGCAATGGCTCCTCGCTCCGAGTGACGCCTTGTTGGATGAACTCTGGTGGGCAAAGCAGGGTTATGGTTTAGGGTTTAAGGGTTTAGGGTTTAGGGTTTAGGGTTTAGGGTATTGGATTTGTTGACTAACGTTTATTGCGGATGAAGGGACGGAGAAAGAAATATGAGCTACTATATTGCTCAGGATCATGGAGGGACTACTTCGAGGGTCCGCGCCTCCATTCGTTACTAAGCAGAGGTAAGTATACGATTTAAGAACTGTCCCGCAATCGAAGGAAAGCATCAAGATGTTGTAATGTAGACCATTAATAACCACCTCCTTTTAAGGCTCTTAATGTTAGGATCCCAATTATAATCCCCATGAAGGGGAGGGGGTTTCTTAATCACGGATCTACATGGGGGTAACCGTCCCCAAACAATATACTATAGTAGCTTCCATTTTATTATCCATTATCCCAATATAACCCCAAAAACACATAAGGAACCCTAAGGGCTCCCTTTTCTCAAAGGACGGTAGACATCACAAAGTGCCTTGTCAGGTTCTTATGAGGATTTAGGGTCTGGGGTCTAGGGCTGAGACTCTAGACCATCAAAAATTGACCCCTAGTTGTCTTAAACCCTAAACGCTAAACCCTAAACCCTAAACCCCTAAACCCTAAACCCCTAAACCCTAGCATCAGCTCTGCAAGGCTGTGACATCTACTCCGGAGCAGGAGTACGTGATGGCAATAATGGAGAATCAAATGGAAAACCCTAAGGGTCCAAGTACCTAATAATCATATACTTACCCAAACCTGTACCATAATCACCATTACCCAAATCCCTACTTGGACCCTTAGGGAAAGAACATGGAAAATCAAATGGAAGCTGGATAGGGTTTACGGTATAGCAATTAAGGAACTTAACTTGAGTTACTATAGAAACCCTAGGTCCCTTTAAAGGTGTATATAGGGAAATTACCCCAATGGTGGAGAATCAAATGGAAAAGAAAATGAAGCCTGAAATGGAAACCGGTATTTTTATGGGTCAGATTAGGGGCAAATTATCCCTCATAATGGAGAATCCAATGGAGAGCAAACCGGAAATGAAATGGACATGGGAGCTATGTGGGCCTTATATGAATAATTATCAATGAAATGGTCCTAGACTCCTTGTATATATATATATATCCCTACACCCCAAGCCCTAAACCAAGTGCGTAGAGTAAGGGCCCTCAACCCTTAACCGGTATACTTTGGGTACGGCCTCCGCTCAGTAACAGTGGGATAATAACTATAATAGGGTTATATATAGCCCTTAAGAGGACCCCTAATATAGCCCTAAACCCTAAACCCTAAACCCCTAACCCTAAACCCTAAACCCCTAAACCCTAAACCCCCATTAGGACCCCCAATATAGACTGTTACTGGGTGGGGGCAGTATCCAAATTGTACTTGGCTGAAGTGGGGCCTTTGAGGCATCGGGATGCAATAAGGGCCTTCACTGCGCTGTCAAGGAACTTACATGAAGCCACTGTAATATGGGTATGTGAGGTTTAGGGTTTAGGGTTTAGGGTTTAGGGCTTAGGGAGTCACTGTAATATGGGTACATGGGGTTTAGGGTTTCCATATTATGGGTAGAGTAAATCATAAGGTTCCATTGCTATATCAACTCAGCTTAAGTTCCTTAACAGCAACCCAGTTCAGTTGGGGGCTTGTCATTCACCATTTACGATATTCCAGATGAAAGTCGATGGCAATCTCTAGTGACTCGTTTATTGGGTAGAATGATGAAGTTCAGCAGGTATTGCTTTCGGGAACAGGCTAAACTCTAAACTGCGGAGGTATTGCTTTACGCCAGGGATCCAAGTATATAAATAATACCTACATTGGGCCCCAAAGTCTGTAAATAATACCTACATTGGGCTATTTGGATCCCTAGGGTAAGGGAACGTACATTATGGGCTCGAGAAGGCTGACTCTAAGATGACGGAAGGCAGTCCAGCAAATGGCTGCTTGGGGCCACCTTTGGAGGGAATATAGGGTTCAGGGTTTAGAGGAATAAGCTCTGGAGCTACCTTAGGAGGAAATGTAGGGTTCAGGGTTTAGAGGAATAAGCTCTAGCCCTGATTCAGAGCTCCATCTAGCAGCTGCAGGTACTCACGCCGATGCATGCACCTGAGTTGCTCGGTTTGGCCTGGGGAATAGGGTCCTCTAGGGGCACATGAGGATATGTAGGGATAGAGGGATACATAGGGTGATATTGGGGATATTATGGGCGTAGGCTTTAGCATGTCAGGTGTAGGTTTTGGATGCAAGGTCCTAGGACTAAGGTCGCTTGGTGCGGCAGAGTCTTTGGGAAGACTCCTCAGATTACTCAACGCATCAACTACCATGTGCTTTCCGCTCATAACTCCTGCAAGTAAGAAATGTTTCTCATTGGGTGCCCGGCAGGTGTCAAGACAAGGCTAGCTTTGCTACTGCTTGGAAACGACTAATGTAGAAGCCTGAAAATTTTGGAAACTATCTCCCATTGTACTCCCAAGTCCTTGTCCCAGTAATGATTATTTTAGGTTGTCCAAACTATGGCCTTTTTGAATACCTCCCCAAAAACGAGCATGTCCTAAACCCTAAACCCTA
>CAJNIZ010043096.1:0-55456 GCA_905231905.1 Symbiodinium pilosum
AACGTTATTATGATTTTGGCATGGCCCGCCAACCCCCCCAAACCCCAAAAGCAACACCAGCTCGCGCTGGAGCCAGTGGCAACTGCCGTGCGCGGTCGGAGAACCTATGCCGCGGAGCGAACCCTAAACCCCAAACTCTGAACCCTAAACCCCAAACCCTAAACCCCAAACCCTACACCCTAAACTCTGAACCTTTTACCCTAAACCCTGAATCCTAAACCCTAAACCCAGAGCCCTGGAGGTCATCAGGGGTCAACCTGACTTCCACGCCACGCTCCTGGTCCGGCTGCGGCTGCATCAGCTGGAGGGCCCTCCTGCTTGGCCCTTAAAAGGGTCTAGGGCTTAGGGATTAGGGTGTAGGGTTTCGGGTTGATGAGGGTTTGGGGTTTGGGGTTTAGGGTTGAGGGTTTGGGGTTGAGGTTTCAGGGTTTAGGGTTTAGATTGGGTACTGCCCCCATTCTGTAAGAGTTGGATAATAGTTATAATATGGTTATATATAGCCCTTAGTAGGACCCCTAATATAGACTGTTACTGGGGGGGCAGTACCCAAGGTTGAGGGTTTGGGGTTGGGGTTTCAGGGTTCAGGGTGTAGGGTTTGGGGCTGAGGGTTCAGGGTTTGGGGTTTAGGGTTTAGGCTAGGGCATGGCAGGATATACCGAAATCAGGTTATTTCGGGGTTATATAGGCTTTAAGGTTGTGGACATTACCTCAATACTGGAGAATGAAATGGAAACTGGGATCATGTGGTGGTTTACAGGGATTAGGGTTCCCCCTTAATTCGTGGCCGCGTTCTGCGGTTCCTTTAACGCAGGATTGTAGCATGGTGGGATCTATACTGAAGTCCCCCGATTATGGAAACTGCCCCATCGCAAGGTGTAAGTGGGGGGCAGGGGGAGGTAGGAAGTATAGGGTTTAGGGTCAAGGGGGCTTCGTAAGTGTAGCGTTAAGGGGTAGCGAACTCCTAATGCTGACTGTAAGGGATAATAAGGACTATTTTTGCGGCCCCTCTTCTGTTCCTAACATACCACCTATACAGGGTGGGGGGTCCAGCTAACATATGAGCATGAAACATGGCTTACAGAAGTGCGCATTAGCTGGGCTGGAATCCGCCGATGCTGTGCAAACAAAAGAGAAACCTCAAAATTGGGATACGCTTCTACCCACGCCCAAACAGACATGGAAGCTGATATGATTTCCGTTTTCACAAAATGATCGTCTTTGTCGGGCCTTTTTTGGGCGGCTTCCATGTAAGTTTGGGAGAGTGGTTATGGCCGTGCAAAGTGGTTGTCAGGACCTTTCCCTCTTGAGATGCCACCCGCAGGGGTCCACATAGATGAAGAGAAACTCCAACGCTTCTGAAATTGGATATTCTGTAGCAATGTAGAGGGACATGAGGGATTCAGTGAAGGTTGAACACAACCTCTACAACAAAACCTATCCCCTAGGGTTTAGGTTGCAGGGTTTGAAGCTCACATCCTGGCCCTACAAGTACTTGGAGGGGAACTAGCAACTAGGTTCACGGGGTTCGGGGGTTCCACCTACCTCACCTAAACAGAATGGTTTATTAGGTGTGGAGTCATTGTCCTACATTTTCCTGTTGTCGCAGACTTGACCGGAAAATTGGGAAGTGGAGCCCGTGGCGGATACCCAATAACTTACAGGTTCTTGGTGGTAGGGAATAATGGAATACATTATGCAGAGCTTGTGTTCCCTCATTCCCTACGAAGAACCAGTAAGGTAACTACCAGTACCAACACTTGAGAGAGAGCACCCGCACAGATCCAAGCCTAAACCCTAAACCCTTAAGTTTCTACTGAGCATTGTATTTCCCCCTGGCAGCCTCGGCCTGTCTCTTTTGAAGCATGGCTGTAATTTTGTTTGCATAAGGGAAAGATGTAATGTGCGTCCCATGCAGCATGTCTGAATGCTTGGATCATCACTACTTCAGTGGGACAGAAAGATGTAATTACTTAGTTCCTGAACATTCTTACAATGCCTCCGCTTCGGACCTTCTTGTAACCCCTCCATCTCCGCTAAGATGCACGGCGCAGCCAATGCCCCGGCAAAGAAGCTGTCGCGATCGGGGTCGATTTGGTTTGATGCCGTTGGAGGTGTGACTTCGGGCAAGCCTTGGAATATTCTGCGTATAACCACATGAGCTTTTGTCTTCACTGCGAGTATCCCCCTTTGTAAGCCTTGTGTGACCCCCTATATCATCCCAAGGGATTTTGCAAGAGCGCCCCAGTTTCAGTTCATATGACTGTTCGATAGATTTGTTGAACTTCTGAAGCTGTGATTGGAGCTGAACTGGTGCGGGCTGGAAAACCAAAATAAAGGGGAGAAGCCCCAAAAAGAAACGGCGCATTCTATTCTACTGCAATCCAGGCAGGGCTGCGATAATGGTGAACAATCAACTGAGAGCGATAGAGATGCAGACATGTACTCTAGCATAAACTTCTATATTCAGGTAACACTTCTGCATTTCGGGGTCAAAGTTTTTAGACCGCAGTTTGGGATACCCAGAACAGGTTAGCCCTAAACCCTCGAAGAGGCTTCCTGGTACTCCCTGGCATTCCCGTGGCTCCAATTTATCTTCCCGATACCAAAATCTGTAGATCCAACATACCCAATGCTGGACAGTGAGCAGCCAATGGCAAATCCTCAAAAAACCTTCAACCCTAAACCCTAAACGTGTGGCCAGATGGACTGCACTCCCTCCGGAGCAGCCTCCACAAGAGCCACTCGGCAGCACAGCACAAGCCGCAAACGGGCGTCCAAAGTTTAAATTGAGTCTGCTTCTGCAAGTTTGAGATACCTTCTGTGGGGGCTTCGAAAAGCAAGGGTTCTAGTGGGCAGAAGGGGGCTGAGATTTTGAAAGAGCTAAGAATTAGAGGTTTGGAGTACGAATGCCAAGAGAGGCCTAGCATTCAGTCAGAAGGACCCCTAGGCCACCGCAAGCAGGTGCATGCTCAGTTTCCCGCACGACGAAGCCTGTGGGTTAAACGTGGGTACCGAGAGGGCCTAGCTTTGTGATGTGCCTGGTAACATGGCCCCATAGGCGCTATATGTCATGAGGACCCCGGTTGGGGAACAGTAGTTTGGAGGCATGTATCATATAGTTCCTACACATTATGCCATGCTTATATAAAGCCACGCAGCTTTGCATTGCAGTATCCCGTATCCATGCGCAAGAGACATGGAGAATTGGGGGGCTGAGCACGCAGATTGGTGGACGTGGTGTTACAATCACCTGGAGATTCGCAACATTGCTTACAGAACGCGGCCGCAAAAAGATTACCAGGCCTGGAGTCATATTTTTGCAAAAATCAGGTGTGCTCTTTGTGAGTCCTCATAATCAGAATTGTCGTAGTTTCTGCAGTGAAGGCTCTGATTTCTGGATTTGGGCTTGACGTGCTGGAAGTTTCATGGATAGCACAAAACATCAATGCCCTAAGATTCGCAGAAGATGTCTTAATGATATGGCGCTCTCTCTTACCATATCTTTTGATAATTCATGCCGCCGCCGCTCAGTTAGGAAGAGGCCCTCAACAGTAAACCCTAGACATTGACCGGGCCGAACTTGAAGTCCCCAAATTCCGTCTCGCGGCCTGTGCTGCTCCCTGCCTGGTGGAGGTTAGCCGAACGCCCGTATTTACCATCTAGTCATGCTGAGAACCCACACAATCATGTCACACAAGAGCCTAAAAGCTTCTTTCGATTCATAAACCGCAAGTTCGGAAGCAGAAAGTCCTGAGCTTTGTATGCCCGATATCAGAAAGTCGTGCCCCAATTTTCAGAAATGCCCAGAAACATCCAAAGATCCCGAACCTAACTCAGGAACTTGCCAAAATCATGAGTCGAGGCTTCAGCCATGTGGATGCCAAAGGCATCGAAGAGGTTAAGATGACCTCCACAAGTACGGGCCTCAGCTACCCGAGCCCGGTGGGTGTAGGGTGCTGGGTGTGGGGTTCAGGGCTTAGGGGTTTGGATGCTTCCAACAGTAGGCACATTAGGCGTCACCTTTGATCTTCCGGAAAGGTGCCCCGATTTTTGGAAACCTCTGTTTGGGTGTGCCTCCAAGCGTTTCGTAGAGAATCTTGAATGATAGCCCCAGAATCATGATGCTTCTAGATCCGCAAACTCCATGTGCTAAGCTCCTTCGCAACCTTTGGGCTCTAAGTCTGTAAATGATACGCCCTAAAGTCTACAAATAGAACCTACATGGAGCCCCTAAACCCTAAACCCGGCATCACATTTGAGTCATGAGTGATGTGCAGCGGAATGGACAAAGTCTAGTTCTACTTTGGCAGAGTTCCGAAGGTGCTGATCACAAATCTTTCAGGATCTCATGGCAAGAAGCTCATTAAGTGATGGCAGTGGTAAGTTCAACCATCCGTTGCCAGATATCATTGATCTTTGGATGACCCATGCACAAATATCTCCAGAACCCCAAAATCCCAGTCCCTGTAGCGTGAGTGGGTCCGGGTATGATGCTTTTGGAGGTGTTGTTTTACTGTTCGTGCGCTGAGAAGTGTCATAGTTGAAGCGCTGACAATAGGACTGCCCTGCGCATCAAGGGACGGGTTAGGGATTCAACTATCACCCTGAACCCTATACACCCCATAAACACTCTAAACCCGATATAGCCTGTTAGACCCCATAAAGCCTAATAAGCCCTCTAGATGGGGACCCCATAAAGGCTATCCTAGCTGTACTGTAGAAGCCTACACAACTACCGATATCATGGTCCTAGGCTCCTTGTATGGTTATCGTAAACAGTACTTCAAATAGAGCTCAAATGATATTTGTAGTTTTTGGGCTTCTAAATTTCATTAAGTCTTTTACATAAGCCCCAACTCAACAAAGCCTCAAACTCTAAACCCTAAGCCCTTCCGTAGCTGTAGGCCACGATTCGGCGCCCCACTACTTGGCAGCGCCGCCTTCGGAGCCTCCCCCTGAGCTCCCGGGGCAGAAGTCCTTCCGCTCCAGGCGCTTTGTGCCGGAGGCCGGGATTCCAGGCTTGAGGGGTTTAGGGTCCCAGCATTTAGGGGCTTAGGGTTTAGGGTTTAGGATCCCAGGGTTTAGGGCGCGCATTGCTAGTTTTTATTTCTATTATTACAACAACTACTATTACTAACACTATCATTATTATTGTTATTACTATTGGGTACTCCCATTACTTGGGAAACTTGAAAACAGTAAGTAAGGGTAAGTTTATGTGGGCTTGAGGATTTAGGTTGATTGATACGGTGAGAGTTCCTTAAAAGAAGAGGGCATCTGGAGTTATGTATGGATACATGGTTCTTAGGATTTAGCTTGCAAAATGATACGAAAGATCCTGCATGACCCTCAGTACCTGACAGCTTGGGAAGTATGGAAGCATAGTATACTCAGGTCATGCAGGGTTCTTAGTATCACAGCTACTGCTTCAGGTGGATCGAGGTTCCAAGAGGTAGCAGAGGCATGCATTTTGATATCAGGATTTTTGGTGTAAGGGGCACCGTAGGAGTACAAGGGGCGATTGCCAAGACTTAAGTTTCCTCAGGATCCATTTGTTCGGTTTCAAAGTTGTGTCTTTTGGTGTGCAGAATCCTTACCATGTGCACCTCAGAAGGGTTTTCTGTGGCTAAGGCCGTCATCGCTATTCAGGCTTCATGGTGTGATGACTTCACCCGCTCTAAACCACCCTAGCACTCAGTGAGCTTGAGCGTCCTGGCTGGGTGGGCCGGCACAGGCTAGAGGGCTTGATAGAAGCCAGGAATGCAGGCATTTTGGAGATCCCACACGGTGATCCCTGCTTCAAACTTAGCTGTTTTCATGTTTGTTGACATTCTGGGGGCCCAGAATGAGATTCTGGGTGCTAGATGCTGGGTGCTATTTTGACCAGAATGAGGGTCCAACATTTTGGAGAGTCTGCCGGGGAACCCGCAGTCTAATTACGCTTAATTCTATGATTCAGATTGGCTGTCTGAGTGCTTTTGAGCTGATCTGCTTTGCGCACGCTGTTGATGAACGTAGTCTTGCATGACTCTGGATATCAGAACCTCCAGAGAACGTGGCAGATTCGATGTGGGTAATGCGGGATGTTATTCCTCGACAAAATCAGCAGGACGAGATGAAGCATGTCTGTCTGTGCTCAGGAGAGTCCCCCATACATTGATCAGTTGTCCCTAAAGGTCATACTGCCCAAGGTTCCTCCAAGTCCAGGCTACCCAAAGCCCTGAAGCACTATCAGTAAGACATCTTGATGACAAGGATCTTTTAGCCACTTGCAGCAAGAAAGCTGAAGATCTGCAGGCTCAAATGCAGCGCCTCGGCAGTGATGAGATGGAGTTCCATGAAGTCCTGGAGCCCATGGACTCCAGCGGCTGGATTGCTTTTATGAGGAGTATTCTATATGGGGATATTACGGTACCCACTATAGAGTAAGATTATATCCTCCTTTTGGGTATAGAATTTCATATAAGGGAGAACTAGGTTCAACCACAAAAAAACTACCCTTATCGGGTTAGCAGCTTCTCATGGTACTACAGGGCTTTACAAAGGGTCCTAACCTTCAAGATGGGGAGCTGTTCATGGTAGCACCTTAGCCACAATGCCCTTCAGAGCACTTGGGAACTGACGCATGGGATTCTGTTCTTAAACAGGACTCGAAGCGCAGATTTATCATTGAAATGAATAGCTGCAGAAATTTCAAGACTTAGTAGCCTCATTCACATCTGCAGGCCTGAAAAGCTTGTATTTATCACATTTTACCCTAAACTCTCTGTAGTACAACTTACCCGGAAGCCACACTCTGATTATTCGGCCCCCATGTTGATTGAAGATCCTTCATCCGGCGCGGGACTGCGAATGTGCAAGAAACATGCAGCTGCCGCCAATTTCTACATTCCTTTTCCATCATATGAGTAGTATATTATTTGGGGATACTATGGTACCCATTATAGAGTAAGAACCTATCCTCCTTTTGGGGTGTAGTATTTTATATGAGGAATATTATCTTACTAGGTTCAACCACCAAAAAAAAACTACTCATATGAGCCCCAGACATCCCCCAGTCAGCCCCGTTAAAGCCTTTAAACGCGCCATTGGGCTTACATGTGTGTCAGATTGAAGCGGGCTAGGGACTCAGACCACCTGATTCATGATGAAGGTTTGGCTCTATATATCACAAGTATTAATAGTAGCACTCTTAGTACTACTATCAGTGTTACTACTACTCTCATTATTGATGAAGCTATAGTCGGCCCCTCCCCCCCTCCCCCCCTCCTGTTTTTATGATTATTGTTATTATGATTAGTATTAATCATTATTATCATTATTACTGCTACTATTTTAGATGGTTTTGGGCACCTACTAGGGGTATGGGGTTTAGGCATCAGCAAGGTTTGGGGTGAAGGGCTTCCTGGTCTTCAAGCTTAGTCCCCATAGGACGCTCAAGGGTTTAGGGTTTAGGGTTTAGGGGTTGGCTCCCCAACGCGGCTGAGGTGACAAGCTCGGACCAAGACAAAGTGATTGCTTGTGAGAAAAAGAGCCGCCAATCCCGTCTCTAAAGGTCCAAGTACCTAAACAGCATGTCATTTGGGCCCAAAGTACCTATGTTGGAACCCATTAGGGCCCAGAGTGTCTGCTGTGTCAGTATTTGGGCCCTTAGGGCCTCTTCCATTACGTTCAGTGGAGCCGTGTAAAAGCAGATTCCTGAGGCACTGAAAATGACCACTAGCCATGGGCTGCGAGAATGATAGCGTTTTGACCCGGGTACTGTTAAGTTGCAGCTTTATGATGGGATTGCCTGCCTTCGTCCTCCAACAAAGTACCTTTTACAGATGGTTTTGGCATTTTTGGGGATTCTGATGTTGTTAGGACACCCTGAAGATTGCCATCGGAGGGTCTAGGTAAGCCTTAGCCCGAGGTCCCTTGACTTACTGGTTGTCAATAGGACATTGAAGGAATCAGGAATAATTGTAACGGCTTGCCTCTTCTTCTGCGTTCCCTACTAACTAAACCCTAAACCGTGAAACCCCAAAATCACTTCCTGTTGTCCACTCCCTACTAGCCAGTTGAAGCAGTGCAGTTGCGGCGCCATGGATGGAGGAGAGTGCTTTCGGGCTTTACTGCGCTCCGTTGAGGCTCGGAAAACCCCCCTGTTTTCAGGATTCCTTGTACTAGCTACTTGTTGTCATACCTACTATTACGGGTACTATTACTGTTTGAGTGCGGTTTCTATGACATACCGCTTCCCCTGTTGCAATTCAAGATTCAAAGCAATTATCCCAAACTTTGAGACGCAAGCTCCCTTTGGAATGCTCCAGTGAAATGGCCTTCGCAGCTGCCATGCGCCGTGCAGGAGCAGTACGAAAATGACCTGCATGAAGTCCGCTGGGGGCTTGGGTTTGACCCTATGGGTTTGGGGTGTGGGGTTTGGTTATATTGGGGTAATATTAGGGTAATATTGGGTCTATAACGGGATAATGGAAAAGAAAATGGGAACTACTATAGGGGTGATGTAGGGATTATCGGTTTTATGGGGGGAAGGTTACCTTTGTGGGGGTCCTTATAACGAGGGTCATGGTATTTAGGATCTATGTTGGGGTCCCCCGAATTTTGGGAAACTGCCATATTGCGGTCCCCACACCAATATGAGACCCCAACCGCTGCCGTCCTTCAACAACTGTGGCCGCTGTGGTTGCAATTCTTGCAGTAGGCGTGTGCGAAGTATGGCAGGTTTGCATAGCTGTGCCAAATCTTGTCAAAGGGGTGGGTGCATCTCCAAAAAGCGGTCGCTCCTCTGGGGGGGTGGTCCTGGAGAGAATGCACTGTGCTCATTGTCTTTGACATCAAGAAACAAAGGGTATCATACTTCCACCGGACGCCTATGCGGTAGAAGGCATCCAAATTGATGTTCACGGTTCGTGTGGTTATCCCTGAGCATGTCTATGAATTTTGGAAACAGCCAAGCCTTCTTCATGTTTGATAGTCAATGTTTCTTGCACGATGAAACGCTGGCTATGAAAGGTTGGAGTGTCTCTTATCACGATACAAGCACCCATCATTACTCATTTACCCAGACCCCTACAGTAACCCTATATAACCCTTATATGAGCCATAGTCGAAACTTAAAGGGGGTTATATAGGGGTTTACTGTAGGGGATAGTAAGAGAGATGCTCGGAGTTTAGACAGGAGCTCATATGTCTCTCTATAGCACCTATATAACCTAGACACTAAACCCTAAACAAAGTCCAGCTGGAATATGCGGGTGAAAAGAGGCGCTTAAACAAAATCTACCCCCCCCCCCCTCACCCGCCTATATAACCCTTTATAGGCCCCCAAGCCGGTGCTTCCCAAGGCTGTGCACGCCGCTCAAAGATGTGGGTCAACCATCCAAGCCGGAAAAGTTTGGGCCTGGAGCTGAGCCCATGGATATGAGGTTTAGGGGTTTTGGGGTTTGGGGGTTTAGGGTTTAGGGTGTAGGGGTTTCGGCTTCAGGGTTTAGGGTTTAGGGGTTCTGGGTTCAGGGTTTAGGGGTTTAGAGTTTAGGGGTTTAGGATTTAGAGTGTAGGAGTTTAGGGTTTTGGGGTCTGTAGGGGTTATATAGGGGTGGTATAGGGATTATGGAGGGTTTTATACGGTCATATGGGGATGATACAGGATGTAGGGATACTACACGAAGAACCAAATGGAAACCAAATCAAGAATCAAATGGAAGCCGTGTTTAGATGGTGGTCTAAAGTCTAACAAGGCGAAGGGTCCATGTACCCCAAAACTGGGTTGCTGTTAAGGAACTTAAATTAAGTTACCATAATGGATATATATAGTAAATAATAGGGTTTCCCCAATATAGTAACTTAATTTAAGTTCCTTATTAACAGCAACCCAGAAAATTGGGTACTTGGGACTTTGGTAGGATTTCCCCTAAACCCTAAACCCTAAACCCTAAACAGGTGCAGGTGACAGCCTCCAAGAGGAGCCGGGGCCCAGAATCTCGGTGCAGGACGCCGAGGAGGCATGAGCGAGACTGGAGCTTTTCCCTAAGGGTCCAAGGACCCAAATGATAGGGTTTTAGGGCCCAAATACTACAATATTAACGGTATTTGGGCCCTAAAGCCCTATTATTTGGGTCCTTGGACCCTTGGGGTCTCTCATGGATCTAATGTAGAAGCCTGAACAGTCAGTAGTATTATTGTTAGTCCCGCCATAAATATCTAACGCAACACGCCGAAGCCCTATTCCAATCATTTTTTGGGCGTCCCAGCACTGTCTTAACAGCGGTAAGATTTGGGTTGCCTAGGCTTGAGTTCCTTCTTGAAACCTATGTACAATTCAAAAAAGGCTGGGTGCCGAATCATTTTGAACCTTTAATTCCCGTTTAAAGATACTATGGGGTTACTCCAGGTGCATTACTTTGGGGGATTTCCTGGTGCAGTGTATTTCAGCCGTGGTATGCAGTGTAGTGGCTGAGGTGAAGGGCTTCGGGATGGATTTGGATTCTTCTTCAGAAGTTCATATTATATCTTGGTGTCAATGGACTTAGGGGCTGTAGAAGTCCATACACTCTAAAGCGCAAACCCTGGAATCAAGAGTTGCTTCATCCCACCGTGATTGCTGGTAGCTGCTAGCTCCATCTTTCTGAACGGACTACAGTATGAAAGTTGTTGTCAGTAGTAGCAAAGATCGCAGCACGAACTGTCTGTATGCTATTGTTGTGAATAGTGTATCAAAAGCCAAAGACTGAACGACTACATTGACTACATGTTCATCGCTGGAACTGACAGATGCTCAACTTCCAGTTCCTGACTTCAGCTGTTTTGTCGCTGAGGACACTCTAGTCCCCAATATGGACAAAATACATCCCCCTTTTGGTTTTAGCAGTTGGGAAAGAGAATAGAAGAAGATAATCTTGCGCGGTTCAACTGTTCAACCATCAAAGCGGCTGCTCACTTTGGCTTCTGTGTACTGTGTTCACTGCCGCGGCTGCTTCGTGGGCAGCAATTTGAAGGCTGGTGTGTACAGAAAGCTTGCTTGTGTGACTGCATTTTTGTTCTACTTCAGACTTCAAAAGGCATGTGTCCCAGAAGAATTGCTCCACCCGAGGCCCAAAAGCCAAAATCCCAAAAGAGACCTCCTTCTCATTTGCAATCCCAATAATACAGCCCCCTTCCTCAGAGTAATGCGTATTCCCTCCGCAGAAGATCATAATATTGGGAATATGCATCATCAGGCGGGCGCTATTTTGCTATTGGGGAGTACTTGGAGGGTCAGGGGTAGTACTTAGTAAGACATCCCTATATAAGCTCCATATCTTACTCTCCATGTACATGCCGAAGCCAGGCAGCTCCAGTGCCAGTTGCCCACATCTCTTCGAGCCTACTCGGTCATCAGAATGCTGTTTACTTGCAGGTTGCAGGTATATGAGCTATAGTCTAATCTCCTTAAAGGGGGATAGTATAGGGGACTACTATAGGGGTTATTTAGGGGGATACTAGGAGTGTAGACTACGGCTCATATGGTTTGGGGTGTGGTGTCTAGCGTATAGGGTGGAGGGTCAGGGAGACTTACGTACGTATACAAGCCACAAAGGAACTCCACGTATCACCATGCTTCGTCCACTTACTAGCTTGCCCTGATCCTCCCAGTGGGTTTGTAATGGGTATCGGGTTCTCGGCGCTCGTGCCAAACGCGGCGGCAAGAAGCACTAAAAAGGTGGGTCCAGTAAGTATGTTGTCGCATCGGCGAAATCACCCACTCCCCCACCCCAACCCCCAGCTGATCATCCTGAATGCATTAAAAAGGTGGGTCCAGCAAGGGGCAGAGGCCTTCTTGTAGTAGTAGTAGTAGCAGTAGCAGTAATCATTGGGAACTAGTAAGATGGTAATCGCAAGCGACGTAGGAAAAGTAGCCGTAACATTAGAAGAAGCAGTACTAGTAGTGTAGACTAGTGTGTGTTGTGTGCGCATCTTTGCTGGTCTTGGCCATTAACTTACTTTTGAGGTCCAGATATTCCTACGCAGGACGAGTAGCAATACTAATGATAATTAGTAGCGGCCATAGTAAAAGAAATAGAAACAGCAATAGGTACATTTCTTTATTATACCGCCCCATTTAAGTTTCGAAAAAAATCGTTTCCATTCAGTCCTCCATCACCCTATATAATCCCCATCCTATTAACCCATATGACTCCTATACATTCCCTAGTAGTCCAGAGGTGAACTGGTGATTGTTCAGGCCGCTAGCCTAAACCCTTAAACCCTAATCCTTAAACCCTCATCCTTAGCCCCTGTGAGCCCTAAACCCATTCGTAATAAGAATATATATATATATATATCTTAGGTGGACCCCCCACCAAAGGGGTAATAATGGTACTTATATTAGGGTCCTCTTATATTCTTCTTATACCACTATTTCAGGGTGGGGGGTCCTCCTAATATCTATATATATATATATAATCCCAGGAATGTCCGGGCTGAGCCTCCCGGGCCTCGGCCCGAACCTCTGGCGGAGCCTCTGGCAGAGCCTCTGGCAGAGCCCCTTGCGCCAGTGCGAACGGAGTCCCGGCTCAGTGGCTGGGCCTTTAATCCAGGTCTATTTATATTAGGGTTTAGATTTAGGGTTTAGGATTTAGGGTTTAGTAGGATTTCGGGTTTAGGTTTTAGGGTTTAGGATTTAGGGTTTAGGATTTCGGGTTTAGGTTTCAAGGTTAAGGTTTGAGGGGTTTTTAGGGCTCGGTGTTTATGAAGGGCTGCGGGGTTGTAACCCTGGCTCCTAGGATCCTTTAGAGAAACCCAATGCGTTTGTATTGGTCGCATTCGGGTTGTATTGGAAGAATCTTTCGAGAGGTACGACCTTAAGGCCCCTGGAGCCCTGGGGTTTAGGAGTTACCTAACCACCCCTTCTCTATCATCCCACGCCCTAAGGCTTCTCCTTGGTTGGCTTTAGGCTTGATTCTAGGGACTGAGAGTTGCTGAGATTTTCGGGTTCTGTTTGGTTGAAAAGTGTTTGGTGGAAGAGTGCTGGCGTTTCTTGTCCGTTGGGGTTGTGGCTTTGACAGACTATCCAATCAAGTTGGTATGTTCACAGTCGCTCTGCGGGGTAAGAACTTTATAAGATTTGGCGAGACTGTGACGGACTTCTTGTTGGATATTGGTGAGTGTATATTTGGGGTCTGCGCTTCAGGAGGCCATATGTGAAGCCTATTGTCATCCTGGACACAGCAACCCTGCCCAAGGGACGTTGCAAAACTCAAGTTCTCTCGGTGATGACAGCTGCACCGTACCCGGTCTAAGCCTGTGGGTGACAACATCATGCAAACTACTAAGACGCCAGGCGCATGCTGAGTTCTCCCTGTTCTTGATTAAGCGAGTTACCGTGGGCCAAATAGTACCTTATTTGGTTTCGCCCTTGCGATGTTTAGTTATTTTCCCTCGTTGCTTTCTCAAGGACCCTACGTACCAAAGACATTCTCTCTCAAAGGGCTTTTAAAGGCTAACTAGCGGTCCCGACTTGGGCTCTAAAGTGTTGAAACCCCTGTACACCACGAGTATGTATTACATGGTAGGTTCCTAAAATCAGGGACCCCAAGATAGCCCCAAAAATGCTAGAATCCTCCTTATGGGGACCCCTACTAAGCTACAAATAATTTTGGGTAACCCCCAATATAGGCAGATGGACCCTTTGGGTTTCTTTGATGCCCTTAGCTCTCCCACCTGCTCAGGTGGCGCAAGAATTTCTGAGCCGCTGAGACTCAAACCCAAGAAGCCCAGCTTCGCCGCCACTTCAGCAGCAAATGGTAGGGCAATCATCTGGGTTGCCGTTACTTAAAGTTAAACCACTATAATCAGGAAACCCTATTCTGTACTAGATACCTATACTATGGAAACTTAATGTAGGTTCCTCAGCAGCAACCCACTCATGGTGGTGCTGCTTTGGTGGTGTTTGCGCTGGGGCTGGTGCTGGCGTTGGTGCTGGCACTGGTGCTGGCACTGGCGGCGGTGGTGGCTGTTCTTATCCATAGCAAATGTAGTCCTGCTAGCCGCACGGGCACTAGTGTTGGCACCACTGCAGCTGCTGCTACAAGGATTAGAATGATTTCTTCTTGTACCACTTGTGGTACTGAGCCTAGGAGTAATCACATGGATGCATTTGTGTGGTTTGACTTTTGATGGCAACAGGCTTCGGATGTCCCGAGGCCTGGGCATGTGGGGAGTGGATTCTAGCTCATGCGGAGGCAGTGCGTCATCATGTCTGTCATCACGCTCGTCAAAATAGCCATCGTCAGAATCTTTCCCCTCGCTGCTGCCACTACCATCCCCTCCATCATCATCATCATGATGATGATCATCATCATCATCATCATCGTCCTCGTCCTCGTCCTTCTCGTTGCCCTCAACGTGCCCCCTTCCCTCATCACCACCTTCTCTGCTTTTCAATGGTCAGGCCGCATCCTAAAATGGGCCTTGATTCCTTCATTCTCAGGTGCCGCAGCCACGCTCTTCCCGCCGTACATCCTTTGCAGATGCGAGGATTGACAGGCCGCCTGGAAACACAAGCAAGTGGAGAGCTTATCAAGTGGTGTCAGATCCAGCTTCTGGCTTTTGTGTCTTTGTGGAGTGTTTGAGGTACTGGACGCCGACGCTTGCTACATTTCCGAAGCGCAATTTCGATTATTTGGGATATGCAGAGGGACGATTTTGTGATTTCTGCTGCCGCACAGTGTAGATGCGACATGGAAGGGGATTAAGTGTGGAGAGTTTGATTCACATCTTTGCGACCCCCGCGCCCCATCTATAGGACTTCTTGAAGCCAGAACAAAGTGGACAGTGGATGCACGCACACACACAGAGATTCTGTGCACATGTGCGGTCCCTTGGCAGGCCCATTTAAAGTCAGCGGAGGTTGGGGTTGCGCGCTACCAGAGAGGGCCCAATACCGGCAAGTGCTCCTATCCTAGAAACATCCAAGTCTTAGTTGAAAAACTTCCTGAAAGACCCCTTCATACTTCCTCGACCACTTAGTTTCGAAGTCCGTCCCATTGACGTTTAACCTCCCATTTCCCATCGTATGGATCACATCAAACTATCAAATCCCTTCCGTAGGAGTCCCCAGCAAGAAAGGTCAGACTTTGAAACGGATGCCTTGCAATCAACGCAGCCGGGCCGTCGTACAGCAGCACCTTGGCCAGACGAGAACTGGATGCGGTCGTTACTGAACTTGGGTACATCTGAGAGCGGCTTTCAATTTCGCGTTTAGGATGCGTTGATAGTGAAGACGTGGTAGTGGTGGTAGTCATTGTGGACGTAAGCAACCTCGTTTTGCTGGTCAAACTACTCTTGTCAATTGTTCACTTGATAGCACAGTTACACCATACTTGGCAGCTGCAACCAGAACAGCATTCCATGCTTCGATGGCGCATACTATCGCTACCACGCCTCCTCCTTCGCCTAGACCCTATAAGGCTTCGTGTAGGTTCTATTTCTAGACTATTGAGGGCCCAATAGAGGTATTATTTTGACGCTTAGGGTTTTTAGGGTTCAGAACCCAGGGAGAGATGCTCCACTCACTGGTCGGAGTCGAGGATGCAGACCACGGAGCGTAGGGCAATCATCAAGGCAATACTCTAAAGATCCTAGTATACAAAGATAATATCCACAGTGGGTGCTGGAGCCTATGAATATTGCCTACATAGTGCTATATTTAGATCCCTAGGGTTTGTTAGGTCACTACAAAGCCTTCCTATTGGTGTGATTCCTGGTGCTCAGGTGATGGTCCGTTTTAATAAGACAAACAAATTGACTGATTATGAGCTATGGTGTAAGCTCCCAGTATCCCCCTTAATACCATAGCCATAGCCCCTAGCATACTCCCCGAAATAATCCCCGATTTAACCCCCTTAAAGGTAAGGAGTTAAGACTATAGATCATATGAGCTAGAGTCTAAACTCCTTAATAGGGGGCTATATAGGGGATTATATGGGACTACTATAGGGGTTATTATGGGGGATACTAGGACTTTAGACTATAGCTCATATGGAAGATGGAAGCGCCTTGCCACCCTGGCACTTCAAAGGACAGCCAGAGGTCGTCGCTGCGGTCTTCGCGTTCGTCGGAGGAGAAGGAGCACGATGCCCGGAGCGGCTTCAATGCAGGCGCTAAAGGTACACCTAAGTATATGCGGCCATATGAGTAGTATTTTCTTTGGGGATATTATGGTACCCATTATAGAGTAAGATTATATCCTCCTCTTGGGTATTTTTCTTACGAATATAATCTTACTAGGTTCAACCACCAAAACACTACTCATATGATAAACCAGAACTGTTGCAATCGTCATTTTGCACCAGCCGGCCCCTAGGTTTTTAAATGGGCGGTCCGTAAGCCAAGGAATTGGCTGGGTTTTTTCCGACAAGGCAATTTCAACTATCTCTGTGCATGGGGAGATGGGAGGAGGATTTGTCAAAGGTCTAGCATCTTTACGATCCATCTTGGCCGATCAAGGTTCAGGGTTTCAGTCCTGCACTATGTGTTGGTGGGTTGAATCCTTTAAATCCGGAACCAGAAGCCAAAACATCGCCAGCCTCCTCAGCCCAAGTTACAATCCCGTATCGCTTTTACCCCAACCCAAGTTAATTCAAACTGCCGCACCATCGAGCCCGAAGAGCAGAGAACCAAACCAGAAGATCTCATCCCGTTTTTGACAGGCCTTTCCAGTATAAGAAGCCCAAGGTGTAGGAAAATCCAAGCCAAATGAGGGACAGGTTACCAGCAGTCCCTCAACATCCGCTTACCCTCTTATTCTTACGATTGTTTATCCTTGCTCATTACTTGTTACTGCACCTTCGTATCGCTATTATGGGAACCTTACTAACCCTAAGGGTCCAAGGACCCAAATAATAGGTCTTTAGGGCCCAAATACCATTGCTAGCAATGACATTTGGGCCCTAAAGCCCTAGTATTTGGGTCCTTGGACCCTAAACCCTAAACCCTAAACCCTGAATAGTAGTTTCGATGTTATTTTCCATTATCCCTATATAATTCCATTATTTGGGTCCTTGGACCCTTAGCCCCAGGCTTAGGCTAGCAAAAGAAGTGCAGGCAGAGGACGTCGCACCCTCTTCTTTGACAAGTCACCGGAGGCGCGCAGACTCTCCAAAGCTCTAAACCTTGGGTACTGCCCCCACGCAGTAACAGTTCATATTAGGGGTCCTATTAAGGGCTATATATCACCATATTATGATTGTTATCCAAGTGTTAGTGGGTGGGGGCAGTATCCAAAGTAAGCCTAAATTCTTAGCCCCAAACCCCGAGCCCTAAACCCTTCAGCCTAAACCCTGATCAGGAATACTAAGCCCTCAACTCTGAACTCTATAGCCCCCCTTAAGTAGATAGAATATGGGGTATGTGGGGATCTTATTTTAACATACCCAAAGCCATATTCTATCTACTTAAGGGGGATTATAACCCCTGGCAAACCTCAACCACAAACCGGAGCAGGGTAGAGCATGACAGTGTAGCTTCTGGGACCAATACTTAAGGATTCAAGGTGTGCACTCCAAAGGACATAAGGCGGGTACAACCCTAGGGTTTAGTGTTTAGTGCTTTATGGGTATACAAACCTGGAACTTGAGTTACCCGCCCGCATCATTGAAAGTGCCTCCCGCAGCCCATGCTTTGTTGAATGTGACAAAAGCTTCTGAAGGATTTCGGTATGAGTGTAGTGGCACAGTCCTTTCTGTGTAATGAAGATCACCTTTCCCTGATTTGAGGAAAGTGCGGGCCATGTGTCATCCGTTTGTTGCATGAAGGAGATGGAGGCAATGTTCCAAGAGGCGCTCAACGAGAGCGAGGATGCCTTGAGCGACCACTTGTGGAAGGGGCTTCTAGTTTCAATACTTTAGATCCCGCATGTCCTCTACTAGAATACGCTAATTTCCAAGGCATGAGGTGCTTAGGGTCACGCAGGATTTGCGGGTATCGACTAAAGTTTGTCAAAGGTTCAGAGAAAGTAGTGGCGCAACGTGTTTTCTGAGATGGGGCTCGGTGGGGTTTTGGCGTCTCGAGAGCAGAGTACAGGCACACTGTAGCAATTGGAGTTGAGAAAGTCTAGCGGTCCATAGCTTACAATCTAAGGCCCTAGCCGTGACCATGCAGACATGCAACGAGCCGCATACTGTTTGCTTAAGCATGCCCGATGTCCTGCGCCTATTGTGGAGACTCTGAGCATCCGCCAGCCTTCGACAGCCTTTGGTCCCAAATCGGGACGCACTGTCAGACCTCTAAGGTTTTAGGGTCTAGGAAGGGTTAGGGTTCAGCGTCTAAGGTTTAGGGTTCTCCAGGCATCTTCGTGAGTGCATCATACATGAGTGCCCATTTGGGGTCCAGAAGCATAAATGCCCTGGTGCCCTGGAGGAGGATGAAGAGCAGGACAAGACCGTCAGCATCCAAGGCACGCACATGAGACAAGACTTTCCCAAAGATTGGGGGAGTTATATTGGCGCCCCCTACATGTGCCGCTGGTGCCATTACCCCCATGTTGACTGCCGCGGGACAAATTAGTAAATATTTCGGAGGTGGGGAGGGGGGCTCTTAACAATGCATTATTTGAGAGGCGAGATCACAACAAAAGGAAGACGTGACATCACGGATGCGTAGAGTTGACATCCAGCCTGGGGGTTTAGAGTAAACCCCTAGATAAACCCTACAGAACCTTCATCAGATCCCCAAAGCTCGTGATTATTAAGTTATGTGTTCTGACCAGCCAGGGTTTAGGGTTTAGGGGACCAATGAAGTGGGTGTGCCAGCATTAGAAAAATTCGAGCATTGTCATCCCGCCTGGCAGACTAGGCTTGATATAAGAGTCTCGCGAGGTAGGGTTTAGGTTGACCGCCCCCCCCCCACCCACCCACCCAGTAATGGTGGCTAGAAGGGATAATTTGTTGTAATTATATTAGGGTCCTGTTATAGTCCTATTACTATTACAAGTTGGCGGGGGTCGTCCTAAGGTATGGATTAGGGCTTGGGGTCATAATCCTGTAGGTGGATCCTCATAACTTCCTTTGCGCTCCCCTCATACTCCGAAAGCCTTTTTGAAGCACCTGTGTGAGGGGGTGCATGGATCTTGGCTGCCGCAAATGGCAGTCTCTCAGGGGAATCTCCACAAAATCCTGCAGAGCAACCCTGCAACTACTCTCCTAGTAGTCCCCTTGAAGCTGTAGGAACCCCCAAATCCTCTTGCTATCAGATTCCTCTCACAATACAACAGTATCATACTGAAACCCTATGCCCTATAAGCCTAAGCTTAAAGCCCTAGACCTAACACCCTAAGCCTAAACCCGCAACAAGCTGACACCCTTATCCTTCCTTACACCCTAAGCCTAAGCCCTAAGCCTTAAAACCCAGCATGGGAGGCGGGTGGCTGGTGCCCTGCAGCTGCATGGAGAGGATTCGATCTGTGCTGAAGCAGATCCTTGAGACGGACCGCGGGGTTTAGGGTCCAGGGAAGTCTAGGGCGTACCTAGAAAGCCGAGGAAAGTAATAAGAAATTAGGGGAAAGTTGCCTATAATTATGGGCAACTAGCTTTCTAGGTAGGGTTTAGGGTTCGGTCTGGGCTTTTCAAATTTTAGGGTTCAGGGCTTCCGGCTCCGGAGTATGTTGGGCCTTCGGGGGGCACACGCTAATAATACCGTAGCATTGGGTATAGACCTGGAATACCACCTACTGCGGGCTCTCAATTCTACATAAGTAATATATATATATATTGCCTTCTCTGAAGGCGATCCCCTTCACGAGATATTGTTGGACCGTTCACCAACGTAGTGCATCAATGTAGCTTCAGAAGAGCCACTGAAAGTTGCGGTCAGGGAAATCTTTGGATCTTGCGAACCAGTGCATAGAACTAAACAATGACTCTGCGCGAGGATGTAGCACAGACTTGCAACATGCAGTAGCATCCCTATGCCTCAGCCACGAAAAAAGGGTCCTTTCGAAGCTGTGTACATGCTATGATCTCTGGACCCCCTTAAGCTTCTCTCCTATCACTCTGCTCTGCAAAGGAACACCTAACCCAGGGTTGCGAAACCCGTAACAGCAGACATAGCCCTTTGGATCCCTCTTGTGGTTTAGTAGAGTCCTTAATATGGTTCTCAATAAGGAACTCATGTCCATGAACTCATGTAAGTAATACATTGACTGTCGACTAGATCCTAAACCTTAATGCAAAATTTTACAGTAAACCCTAAACCGTACAGTATTTAATAGCATCTCTGTTCACATGAGTAGTATTTTATTTGGGGATACTATGGTACGCAATATACAGTAAGATTATATCCTCCTTTTGGGTATAGTATTTTATACAAGGAATATAATCTTACTGGGTTTAACCACCAAAAAACACTACTCACATGGCGCCTCAGGGTTAGACAGGATGCCTTCGAGATGGTGGTCTCTGCTTTCATTCTTCTCAACGTAGTCGTCATGTGTTGCGCTGCGTGTCCTGGTGGCCTCCAGACCTTGGCATTGGAGTCCCGTGTGGTATAAACCTGGTATATATGGGAACCCTATGGGGGGTTTCCAGAACCAATATAGGCCCCCAATATTTCAAGGTTCTTGTTGTTATAGGGAGTCCCACATAGGATTCAAACCCTAATTAAACCCTAAACCATAAACTGGGGGTTGGGGGGCAGGCTTGCAGGTCTAGGATTTTGGGCGTTTTAGGTTTGATTCAGCTCCAACCCTAAACCTATAGTCCCCCTGAAGTAGATAGAATATGGGGTATATGGGGATCTTATTATAATATGCCCCAAGCCATATTCTATCTACTTAAGGGGGACTATAGGCTTAGGATTTAGGATTTGCGGCTTCTGCAGTGAGAGCAACAGTACAGATTGTCTTACACAGTGCCATCATTGCAACCACGCTTTTCGTGTCTTGCGGCATGTGCTTGAGGAGTCGACTAGAGGTGTTTGCAAATGAACAGATCAGAGGGCTGAAGCTTCTAAACAGCAATGGCCACTTGCTGCGATGATGCAGAAAGCGTGCGTATACAGAAGCTGTCCGGAAGCTTCTTAAAGAGTGGGTTGCTACAGGGTAGTTTTGCCATTGTTGGATGAGAACCCAATCACGGCCAGCATGACATCCTTGCACCACATTCGAGTGAGGTACCTGCAGAGCATGACAACACGCCTTTGTGGCACACTGCCCAAAAATCTCAACACAGTTCTGCATTGTCCTCAAGGAGAAGGACGTTTATAACCGTATACAGCTCAAATGGTATTTTCCCAAACTAGAGGGACCCCAAACATAGACCCAAATATGCTGCAATCCTTAACATTGGAACTCCCAAAAGGGTACCCCTAATTTTGGGAACCTCCAAATAGGTTGTTCCCTATCCGAGGCTCTTGCCTCCTTGAGGTACTCATATGGGGCTTTCCCAGAATTAGGGGAACCATTTTGGGGTGCCAAGTCTATACTGGGGTCCCCTTATTTCGGGAAACTACCATTTTAGCGGGCTTGGGTTTCTTTCAACACCATCCAGGGGAACAGTGTCAGTTGGCGAGATATACCTGGAGTGCCTGATGTATTTCAGGGCCTAGAGGGTGAGAATTAGTATCAGGCTTCTCCTAATCCCACATATATTTTAGGAGGACCCCCCACCCTGTAATAGTGGTATAATAGGACTATAAGAGGACCCTAATACAATTACTTACCATTATCCCTTATACTCACTATTATTGGGTGGGGGGTCCACCTAGCATATAGTACAGGGAATACTTTTTCGTAGTGGGGGTGATTATTCTTTTGGGAGGTGGCCCTCCAGGGCCCAAGGATGTGTAAACTGAGCTCCTTGGATTCGCGGGCGCTTCCCTCCCATCCCCTCAGGAAGGATTTAGGTTTTCATGTTCGTAGAACCCCGCGGAATTGTTAAAACATATCATGTGTGTTATAGGTCTTAGAGGATTACCGTTCCTCCTTCGTGTAGTATCCATGACATGAAAACTTCTGCTTAGAGCGCCTAAGGATTCTTTCGAATTGCGATCCTTTAGGGATAAGATTTCTATCGGTAAGACCCTAAACTCTTATAAACCCCAAACCCAATGATCCCGGCATTCCATCGTGCTCAAGGCAGTACCGGGGCCTTGACATTGGCCACGCCATCCTTTACCCTAGAATCTTGGTAGGGTTTTGGGCTTGGGGTATAGGATTTTGGGTGTAGGGTATAGGGTTAGGGTTTCGGGTTCAGGGTTCAAACGCCCTGAAAGGACGATTAGGTGCATGGATCAGGGTCTTGCCCTTCGGGGTTTCTGTTTCAGGTGTGCTGTGTACAGTTGAGATCGGCCTGCGGCTTGCGATTTCTAGACTCATCAGACAGATATACATATGATGTGTACACCAGTGAACACAACATACGGTGTTCAAGGGAATACGCACGGTTCATTCCTGCCAGCAACATCGTTGTAAGTTCCTTGAAGAGTTTCTTTGAGTTCCAAGTGTCCCTTTCCCCCACTCCCTAAACTTTTGAGCCACGTCAATTCGGATGCTTCATGCTTGAACCGCATGTCAAGTCCGATACAGGACTTCTCAACATTGGGGTACCCTGAGGGTAGGGATACGTGGGGACTGAACGGGTATTATGAGGATCCTTTTCAGAGTCTAGATAAGAGATATGTTGAGAAGCATGTATACACTCAACAACGTGGTGTCCTGTGTTCGAGACACTGCGAGTGGCAAAGATTCAATCAACTCCAGATACCAGCCCTTCTCCACGACTCTCGTAGGTTATCCGGACGCTGGGCCCAGGTTTTTTTGGCGGTATGGGTGTTCATGGGGCCTCTGGCTTAGAGTGTACTGGGTAGGGTTTAGGGTTGAGGGCTAATGGCTTGACACAAAACGCCCGAAGCACCTGCGCACCCAATAGTCCAGAGAGCAAACCTGAATCGTAGGCCTTAAGCCCAACCCCACCGACCTCAAGTTCAAGAAAGCAGACCTAAACCCTATAAACTTCAGACACAAATCCCTAAACTCCCTAAACCTGAACCTCCCTAAGCCCTAAACCCTAAACCCTAAACCCAATACCTCTAAATGCGCTCCAGGAATGATTCATGGAGCTGAGGAGCTATGGCCAGGCTTCTATGGGGGTTCCGGGTTCAGATGAGCCATACTCTAATTTCCTTAAAGCCTAGGGGGTTATATAGGGGATTACATAGAGTTTAGGGTGTAGGGATTAATTAGGGTTTAGGGTTTGGGGTCTAAACTCCTTAAAGGGGGCTATATAGGGGACTGTTATAGGGGATTGTTATAGGGCTTATCAACTGGGATACTAGGAGTTTAGACTATAGCTCAGATGAAAAAGGTGGGTAAATGTTACCCATTTCAGCGGGTATGGCATCCCATTGTCTTATTGGCTCTCCAGGTACGGTTTCGAGCTTGGGTTCAGCGTTTGGGCGAGAAGTTTAGGTTGCTGAGTTTGACTTTGGGCATTAGAGGGATTCGGGGTGAAAGATTCAGAGTGCTAGGGCTTTGGGGGTTCAAGGATGTGGTATGCAAAGTTGGGAGCTGAAAAGCTTGTTTCTGGCGCGCTCCTTCCCTACCTTTTTTCTCACACGCTCAATTGCTTGCTCGGATGTATGACGCGCCTGTTTTGCTCCTTTAGTTTGCTCAACTTTGGAACCTATATGGGGTTCCCGAAGTCCAGACCCGAAAGCCCTGAAGAGCACTGGAGCCCTGCTAAAGCCTTTGATTTGGAGCTCCAAGCCCAGACATAATAAACCCTATTGATCAAGAACTCATAACAGTGTATGGATATGTTGAGGCAAATTTGCGTTCCCCAGCCCGAGCATGGAAGCCAGGCGGGCTAGCAGCATAAGGCAGGGGCATACTCATGAACAGCACAGCCGCAGCATCGAATTCTCCAAAACCATCCCCTTGACAATGCAAAGTTCTTGCAAAATGCTGGAAGCGTACTCTAAACCCTAAGAGCCACTTGGAGCCAGGAGTATGCTACAAGACTTCGCACCTCAGCAGTTACGGTAGCAGGTATGATGCTAAGAACCTGTACCCAGACTCCTGGAAAGGCTCTCAAACTTACGTAGATCCCCTCTGTGAACCTCATAGTCGCCCCCCATATAATTGCTATACAATGCTTCATATGGTTCTAGGGTATATGTTGTTAGATCGCTTTGGGGGTCTCGGCAGGGGTAAGGGAAGAAGAGGCGTGTCAAGGAAAACCCCACACCGTGAACCCTGCACAGTACGTTCGACTTATTGTTTCAGTTTATGTCCCCTCAGATTCTCCATTACGAGGCGCAACATAGTCCCAAGGCTTTTCAACCAAGACCCAGCAAACAGGTATGCAAGATGCGCTGCGGCATCTGGATACCTTCTTCACGATAATTTTCTGCTTGGAGCTCTTGACACGTCTGTGGCCTGGTAGCACGGAATCCTTGCAGCTGAAATGGCAGGGGTTGAGGTTTTAGGCTTTGGGGCTAAAGAACAGGTATATCTGGGGGTTAAATGGGGACATATAAGGTACTCATTACACGGTTTTATAGGGGTTTATACAATATATTCCCAGGGTCGAATCTCCTGAGTGATCTGCCAAAGGCCCCACCCAAAAAGGCATCCAGAATGCGAGCAATGATTGCCTGGACCTATGGGTTGGCATGCTGGTGAGAAGAGCTAATGAAAAGCCCTAATTACTAAACCCCCTGGTTTTAAGGGCCTTCATTTTACGACCCCTAGTACAAACTCTCTTAAGCGGAAGGGGTTTATTACTAAGGCGTGTACATTATCCGTGGGTTGGATGACTACCAAAGCTAATAAACAGATGTCTTGGGTCAGAGGCTATGGCGCAGGTTTTGGCGCTGCATAGTTGGGGGGAGGAGATCCGCATAAAACCCAACCCTAATCGAAACCTTACCCCGAAAACCTTAGACCCTTTACCTTCAGTGCATAGAGCTCCTATACGGATGATCATTCAGTCAGTTCAGGACCAAAGTATTGTGGAGATTGTAGTCTGCTTCCCATGATGCAGGGATTTAGAGCCTATAGGGCACAGGGATATATATATATATATACAGGGCTTATGCGGTGGTTGAGGATCGAAGCAACAATGGAGAATTTCATGGACAAGAACATGGGGAATGACATGCAAACTGTTTTTGGGGTGGCGTCATACGGGAAGTACGTACCAGTATTGACTCAGTATTGTGTTCGTAGACATCTTGTATATTTTTTTACAATAAGGTACCGCAACCAGACCTCAATATGACTTCGGCAAGTATGTTGTTTGTTACATCAGATTTTATTCAAACTCCAGGGGTTGTTAAATGGGCGGCTACAGTTGGGTGCGGAGTTGTTGCTTGAAGTGTCTGCTTTGGAGGCTGAACTGTCCTGAAGTTTTTCAAGCCGGCACTTCCATGCCAAGGAAGCTACAGTAGCCTTGATCTATCGTGCTGCACGCTTCCCAAATAAGCTGTGGAGATCCTTCTACCATAGGCGCCCTAGCCTTGTCAGGTAGACTAAATAAGAGTTTCAGCAGGAGCTTTCATACTTCCCATGCTCCGATGTGTCCAAGCCTCACACCCTCCGGCTTCAATTTTTGGTTTGCTTTTCTTCGGGAAACAGGGGGTTGGAACTAGACCTCAAAGCTGAGTGGCAACTTGGCTGGCCCTCAAACGCTGAGTCCTAAACACCAAGATCTACGTCTTAAACCCAAATCATAGGCCCCGCACCCTAGACAGGACCCTCTTAGTAACCTTACTGGATAGGATATAGATTGGGCCCCTTATAGTGTGTACTCAGGCCCTAACCCCAAAGGGCTCATGTAGCTTCGTAGTATATACCTGGGCTCTAAAGTCGTCATATTTGGGGAACCCTTTTGGGCCTTAAGGCTGTACGATTTAAATACATAAACTCCTAGCATCCCCCTTAAAAGCCCCCATAGTAGTCCGGTATATAATCCCCTATAGAATCCCCTTCAAGAAGTTTCGACTATCTTTGGGGCAATGGAGGGTAGGTAGAGGATCTACGTAGACAGGTTTGTGTACCGGCTGTCCTTCTTCTGTCTTGCCCTGAACCTTGGCCGGGTCTAGGGGAAGGGTTTAGGGTTTACGATCTAGGGTTTAGGGTCAGTTGAGGGTTTAGGGTTTAGCATTTAGGGTCTAGGGTTTAGGGTCTAGGTTCGGACTTATGGCTTACATTTGGTTAGCAAAGGAACTGCTACTTATAGTAGCCGCCACAAGCAGTTTCCATTTTCTTTTCCATTTCTTCATGCCTATAATACAGAGATAACTAGAGTTTGGGGAGAAGCTCTACGATTCACTGGCTCCGGGCTCTGAAAACCTGGTGGGCTCTTCTCCGGACGTTCTCATGATCAGTGTCGAATTGTATACTTTACATTGGGAAGCCCATTTGTTGAGTAATCCCCATGTAAGAGTATCCAAGAATTCCTTACTTCAGCAACATCTTTAAGGTCCCGTATATATTTCTCGAAGGCAACACATGGTTCAGGGTTGACGGGGAGCCGAATCCTGCGTGATTTTCTTTTGGCCTTGATTGATGCCATGGTTTGCTCGTGATTAGCTTTACACGCAGGAGTTTAGTGTTGTTCGGCCTGAGTGCCGCCAACGCTTGAAGCAAATCTGAGCAGACCCTATAGGAACTGGCTTAACCAATTAAAGCTCAAACGAGGGCACTACACACAAATAGGCTTCTCACATCTTGATGTCTGAACCTTTCCAGGGTTCGTCTAGTGCTACAGGAAGCGTCCCCGAATACATCCCAGACTACGTTGCCAAATAAAGAGGCTATGCAAACGTGGGTCCCAACCATTGCCTAGGCCTGAAATTGCCTTCCACAAGGCGGAAGAAGGCGTGTAAGAAACAACGCAGGGTCCCAGACCAAAAAGCCTGATAAACTTCTTCATTCTCGTTCTGCCAGACCTGCGGTTTCGTGGCGGTGACGTCGGCAGCGGTGGGGGGTTTGGGGGTGCGGTAGGGTGGCGGGGCAGCCGCGGCGGTGGTGTTGGTGGCGGTGGTGTTGGTGTCTGTGGTAGAACGAGTGGTGATGGTGGGGGAGGTCGTCGGTCGTAGCAGTAGCAGAAGCGGAAGCAGTAGCAGCAGCGGGAGGAGGAGTAGGAGTAAGAGTAAGACTGAGTAAGTAGGAGTAACAGTAGGAGTAGCAGTTGAAGCCAGGAACTGGCTGGACTTCTCCGTTGTGTTTTTCTCTTTCCTTGAGCTGCTGGCTGCCTCTATGCTGCTGGGCTTTCTAGAGAACCCATTTGGGGTTACACAAAAAACGTGACCCTTGGGGGGGTCTTGGGTTACCCAAGTGAGGGCTGTAGGGGGCTGACACAGGGGGTAGGTCCAGCCTTCTTTCAGTGACGTGGGAAGTGCATGGGGCCTGGGATGCTTTAGAATTGTAGAACTTATATGTGAATACATGTGGGTCCAGCATTCGGGGGAGGGAGACATAGGTCTGGTTTTCAAGTCATGTGGTTGAACGTGGCTTCGGATTGCATCTTTAGCATTCTGGCCCTTCGAGTTGACAAGTAGAAAATTGTTCTTGCTATACATACTAGCACCAATACTCTTACTATCATTCGTGCTCTTAAGAGATAATGAAGATAAAGTATCTCGGAGCGCCCTTCCCTCGGAAACTATCTCATGGTCTTCCCATGCAGGTTCGATGATGATGTCTGCTTGAGCGCATCGTTTTATCTCTGCTACGGTCAAGATTAGGTTTAGCAAGGGAGGAGCCCATGTCCATCAATTATATGAGAAAAATTACTGTAGTTCATATTATGCTTGGGGGAAGGCTTCACGTTCTTAAGTGGGCGCCCCGCTGTTTTGATGAGAGCCCCGGTTGAAGATGCCAAGCCCTGGGCACAAGATTTGGGTTCAGGACATGGCTTGGCACAAGGACTTTCTGAGACTAAGATTCTGCTTCAAGAGTTGCACAAATGTGGGTGTAAGCAGATTTAGGTTCACTGTACGCCCTCTCAGAAATAGGCTCCAGATTATAAAGAACCCCAAATACAGGGACGCATGTTTCTGACATATCTCCATGCATGGAAAGCATTGTTCTTTTCATGCAACTCCTGCATGCACTTTTCTCAAAGGAATACCCTTGTCGGGATTTGCCACTTCAGCCATGAATCCTTTAAAGCCTTAGCCCTGAACCCCTAAACCCTTAACTTGACTCTAAATCCTACATCCTCAATCAACTGGACCCCCAAACCCTCAAACCTGGGTTGCTGTTAAGGAACTTAATCTAAATTACAATATTGAGCAAACCTTATTCTGTACTATATACAACCATTACTGTAGCTGAATTTAAGTTCCGTAACAGCAACCCAGTAAATCCCAAATCCTATACCCCCCCTCCCCATCTGTTTTGATGAGCTCAGTCAGGCCTGGCTCCTCAACGGCTTCTTGGAGAAGATAGAGGGCAAACCCTTAGGGTATAAGGGCTTTTCATGGGATTAGGCTTTAGGGTTTGGGTTTTCTACAGATTTAGGATTTTAGGATCTATACCGTGTAAAGTGCTTTCTTTTTGGCTGTTTTTAGGTGGTTTGTGCTATGATTTTACTTGCGTTTGGGGCCCAGGTAGGGTTATCATGGGATCCCCTACTACCCCGCCTTCACTACCCTCTAATTAAGTTCCTCCCCGCCCCAAAATGAATTTAATTCGGATGACTTAGATGATTAAGGGGGAACCTTGGGGGGCTAGTCTAAGTTGGGGGTGTAGTAGGGAAACCCGTCAGGGTGTAGGGTCCCGAACCCATTAGGGTTTAGGGTCCCTTCAAAACGGGCTGTACAGGGCCAAGGTTTTAGGGCTCAAGGGTTTCAGTGTTTTGGGTTAGGTTAGGATCTTAGTTTTTGAGGGCTTAGGCTTCAGGGGCATAGTGAATCGGTAGAGCGGAAAATCAAGTAAAAAACTGATCCAGAAAATCAGATGGAAACCCGGTTTACACAGAGCCGAATTATCGAAGATTGTACTGTACTTGGTGTATCTTTTTCGCTAACCTCAGAGGAATTCCAAATCCCGCCATGTGCGAATTTCTGAAGACCACCCTATAGCATCCTGAGGGGCACCCCCTTTTAATATTCCCTCATATGGGTGGTTATCAAAATTATGGTCCTTTTTTGGGTATCCTAAATATTAGGTGCCGTTGTATAATAGGGATCCATAAAGGGCCCAGAATTTTGACAATCACTCATATGGGGATTTCCCAAAATTACGGTCTTTTTTTTACGGGTCCCTGTAATAAGGATGGTGGTATGTAGGCCCGGGTCTGTATTGGGTTCCCTCCCTAAACCCTAAACCCTAGGCAGGGGAGCTACCATATATCAGGAAGCTACCATATTTCATATAAACCCTAAACCCTAAACCCTAAACCATATATCCCCAAGCTCCTCCACCAGGTCCTACGTCTTGTACGCCTTGCGAAGCTTGCGCGGGGCCTGCGTGTTGTGCGCATGGCACGAGTCATGGACTCGTTGCACCTCCTGCTCCTTGCCTTGCATGAAGCTGGGGCTCTAAGTCTATGAAAAATGAAGTTTAAGGGATTTTGGTAACCCCAGCCCCTAAAATAAGGACCCTATAGCAATCATATGATAGTCATAGGGTCCTAATTTGGGGGGTCGGGGTTATCAAAATCCTTTTATTTATATACTTACTGTCTACACTTGGCCCGAAAGACACAAAGTTCCCGCATAGAGTCTTAGCGTGAGCAGAGGCTCATTTTGAATTTGCACAACTTAGACGTCCTAGGAGCTGCTATCATGAGGAGACTAGTTTTTAGGTTTAGGGTTTAGGGGAATATCAGGGGAACCCATCTTTGGAGAACGCACGTGCTTGTACAGTCTTGACTGTTCTTCTAGGTGCGGTGATGATACTGACACCGTTTTCAGTTTGGCTCATGGATCATGGAAAACGTGGGATGGTTGCAGTTCCGTGTTGTGTTTTGTAACTGAATGTGTATAGAAATGAGAACGAATCCTTCTGAACATTGCGCTGCCGTCAGCGGCATGACTCAACAAAGCTGCTGTAGCCCAAGAGGAAGACCGTCATTGTTCGCATATGGTAGTTTCCCAACAAAAGGGGACCCCAATATAGACCGGGCTCGTCTCAATCTTGTACTGTTTCTCATGTTAGTCCAGACGCGCGCTGCAGCAGAAAGAAGACCCGCATAAGCCATTTAAGGACCCTCCCCCCTTTAACATGAGGGCCGTAGCCCACGAAGATCAAGCTCTGCACAAGGTGTGCTGTTGAGGTTTGCAGCATGGCAGTTGTCATTATCGTCATAGTTTGTGTGACAGATCTCATTGGTTGATGAAGCTCCTACGAACTAATCTCTACCTTAGCCGAAACAGCATTGACATGATTTCTGCTGCCTCCTCTCCTTCTTACTCTTCGTCCTGGTGCAGCAAGAAGAAGAAGTAGCATTGCACACTCTAAAACCCCTTGCCGCCAGCCCCCAGCAAGGCTCAAGAGCATTGGCGCTAGCTTCACCATGCTCTTGTGGTCCATGCTGCTCATCGGTGTCATCCAATGCACTGCGGGCCACCGGGCTCAACAAATGCAAGTGCTTGAAGAATATTGAATCTGTTGCGTCACGTTGTTCCAGGTTAGCGAGCCTCTTTGCACCCCCGAAAGGGAGTCCTACTGTACAAGTGGCTCATCCTGTTTGCAAAGCTCCTCAAAATGTTCCCGTGCAGGCATGATCATTGGCTATCTGGTCATGGACCACTTGGAGCAGGACAACCCGAAACCTCCAATCCCAAATCCTACCCTGAACTACCCTGAACCCTGAATGCCAGACCTTAAATCCCGAACCCTAAATCCTAAGCTCCACATCCGGAACCCTAAATCCTAAGCCCCACACCCTAAACCCTGAATCCTAGGTCCTAAACCCTACATCCTAAGTCCTAAATTCTGAGCCCCAAAGTCTCAGATCCTGGGTCACGTGGAGCAGGACACCTCTCAATCCGACGAGGTGCGACATCTGATCTACAGGCCTGCCAAAGAGCACAAGCTAAGCTAACCACACTTTAGGGTTATGGGGGTTATAGGTTTTATATAGGGATAATGGAAAATAGAATGGAAACTATAGGGATTGTAGAGACAATTTTTTTGTGGTTGAAGAGGTGTAGGGTTTAGGGGTTTAGGCTTTTGGAGTTTTGGGGTTTAGGGTTTAGTGGTTCTGGTGTTGGGGTTTAGGGTTTAGGGGTTTAGGGCTTTTGGGCTTTACTGGTTTAGGGTTTGGTGGTTTTAGAGCTTCACCTAGACCTCTGATACCCCAATCACATGGAAAAGAACATGGAACATGAAATGGGAACTCTATGTCTGATTCGACCCCTATACCCTGCCAACTTTTTGAGGATACCTGACCCTATGTCTAGCATCTTGAAAGTAGACATCCAGTAAGGTACCCTTAAAATAGGGGTAGGGCACAGTGTTTTCTGAGAAGCGGTCTGGGGGTCCTTAAACTAAAGGCAAGCTTCAGGATTTAGGGATTAGGGTTTAGGGTTTAGGGAATACTCAGTTCACGATGGGATTGCCTTTCTTCCTGAAGCAACTTGCCAAGCGAGATTCAATCAAGACCCTGACCGGTGGGCCCTGAGCTCTACTTGGAGGGTTGGGGGAATGGGTAAGTATATTTGGACCGTATGAGATGCTGTAACAGCCTACTTACAAAGTTCGCCAGACCCTCCGCTCAGCAAATCTGGTCCCGGATGCTGTTGGCCTTTGGACAGTTGTAGGTGCTTTGTCGAACCTCGGCCATCTTCACTGCGACTTACAACCTTCAAACAAGCGAGGTTCCAAAAGATTAAGATTGCGACCTCCCGGCAACAGGAAAAAATATCGTGAGGGGTATCTAGGGAGGCCATCGCGATGAGCAATTCCAATCCGATCCATCTGGACCATCTGGGCATGAAAGATTGGTACCCGGCTATCCTTCCCTGGCAGGTACTATGGAACCTTCACCTACACGATCCTGACAATGTTTGCCGCTCGGCTACTACACGTGCAAAGTGTCTGTCTGCTTGACAGTCTGGTTTGAATGAGCTTGCCAATCAGAATTTCCCCATCCCAGAGGCTCTTCAACGCTGTAGATTCCAGGTGCTGCAGCAGCAGCAGAAGCAGCAGAAGCAGTGCGTGGGAAAAGTGGTTCCTCCAAGCTAAGGAAGTGATCTTTGCCAACTGGCCTATTCCGTGCCGAATCCTCGTGGACTATGTCCATGAATGGTACCAGACCATTCTGATATACGTGTGCTTTCCTGACCTCATGACTATGGTCAGGTACGGAGGAGGGTCATGTTTGTTATCTGTGCAGGTACTCAATATTCTTCATCATCTACCGCTGCGTTGTGGGTTTCTCGGTGGCAGGACACTCCAGCAGCATAGAGGCATAGATGCAAGCTGCCTCATGCTGTGCTGCAACTGAGGCTTCTGCGTGCTGAATGAGCGGCCCTCAGAACAGTAGTACTCAGTAGAAACCATGTAGGTAAACATGGCTAGCAGCACAGACTAAGACAAGCCCAGCATGCCTGAACTCTGTGGTGCGAACAACTTGAGGTGGTTGGTGCTGTCTTTGTGCAGCAAACTATGTGCCTCAGCTGATCTGCTCTACACATGAAGCTGTGGGTCTAGATTTCATGGCAACCTAGTGCGGCTGCGCTTTCGCCCAAGGAAGTTGGCTGCAGATGACCACGATCTCTTCATGCAGCAGCAGACCCGCGCAGCCGAAGCGTACACACGGAAGATCAAGGATGTGTGGCTCAGCTCAGACGTGATCAGAAGCTTAATTCTGTTGCCATTCTCTTCCAGCAACACGTTGACATACGAAAGTTTTCAAACATTAGGGTGCCTTTTTGGGGTGTCCCTATAAAGCGGAGCATGCTAAAGGACGCCCCTCCCCTTTCGGAACTCCCCCATCGTCCTCCAGAGTCTGAGTCCATCATAGCCTTGCAGAGAGACCACCCTAGACCCCTAAACTCTATAAAGCCTAAACCTTAGACCCCAGACCCTACATCCTGAAACCTTAAGCCCGAAACCCGAAAAATCTTAAGCCCTAAGCCCCAGACCCTACACCCTGAAACCTTAAACCCGGAATACACCCTAAACCTTAAACTCGAAACCCTAAGCCCCTGAACCCTTAACCCCTAAACCCTCAACCAGCCTTTTTCTGTACCAAGGTTCACCAAGCTGGACATGTCAGGCCGGGACTGAGGTTTGGGGTTTAGGATTTAGGGTTTCAGGATTTAGGGTTTAAGGTTCAGGGTTTAGGGTTTAAGCTTCAGGGTTCTAGGTTAAAGGGCTTGTTTTAAGGGTTTGACGTTTGAGGGTCAGGGTTCTAGGTGTAAGGGTTTAGGGCTTAGGGTTTAAGGTAGAGGTTTTAAGGGTTTAGGGTGTAAGGGTTTGGGGATCTAGGGTCTAGGTCTTAAAGTTGAGTTGTTAGGGTTCTGACATGATCCATCCCAAGGATGCATGGCTCATGACCAGCCCTAAACCCGAACCCCCCTGCGTGCAATCCCTAACCCGCACTCCTGATTCATAAACACCCTCCCCTTAATAGGGGTTAGAATAGAGATCCTCATTTTTATGCCCTTAAAAGGAGGTTGTTTACGAATCATGAGTCTACATGATACCAACCCCTATGTAAACTCAAGGTCCTTTGCATCATCTAAGTTCTTGTACATCTGGTTCGGCATCATTCTTACCATACAAGGGTTCAAAAAAGCTTAAACTCTAAACCCGAACTTCGGCAGGTGAAGGATACATCTACATGGAGGACTGGAACGGCAACTCTTGGGTCTCTTTAAAAGCTGAAGACTGCACAGATGTCGGGTTTATAGGGTTTAAAGACCTATGAGTTCTGGCAACATATTTCTAGACGAGCCCGCCCACACCCGAAGGAGTTTGTTGAGATTCTCAATACCCCGACCATGCTGCTCGGCTGCAGTTCCGCAGTGTGGTTCATGGGAGAACAGAGGCTTGACCTTAGGGTTTAGTAGGAATGAAGGAATGGACAAGAAAGTGGAAACTACTATAGGGTTATATAGGGTGGGTCTGATACACAGATTCGCAGGGTTTGTAATGCAATACCAGTGTTCTCGTTTGGAGATATCATTCCTTCTTTAAGTAGGGTATTGTACCATTGGTACCCCAACACGCCTATACATACATATGCGTACAGATATGTATATGGGTATATACAGATCCAGAGAGAGAGAGAGAGAGCCAGGAGTGGCCATGATCCTGTAGTATCTCTCTCTCAGAACTGCGGTGTATGAAAATAGGAGCCCATTCCTGATTACCTACAGCTTACAGCTGCTATTCGTTCGCTGGTTGGACCCATTCGGGAAAGACGAGTGGAGATTGGAAGCGCCAGGACCACAAAAGCGCAAGCCTTCTTGCACTGCCGGCCGAGGTAGATGCAATCACTCAAGTCAAAGAGGAATTTTGACCTTGTAGGCCCTTGTAGCCACCATTATAGATTTCATTGGTGTTTCTTCAGGAAGGCCCTACTAGTTGCCAGATGTTGTCAGCAGTCCGTTGCCGTCCCAACATATTCTGCATGCTGTTGCTGATGCCACAACAGAAACCTCTGCTGCTGCTGCTGCTGCTGCTGCTCTTTTGCTGCCTTTGTATGTGGTTACCGCAGCTACTTCCCCTCGCTGTGCTTCTTGATCGTCATCGCCTGCCCCTCAATTTGCAATCATATAGCCTGCGAAGATTTTATGCCGAGGTCCCACTTCATGGCCAAGCTGGAGCTGGAGTCCACAGATTTGCTGAGTCTCTTCAAGCTGATTGATGTGGACGACAGCGGGCAGGCCCTGTTTGGTGCGTTTTGCTTTGCTGGTGAGGCTTGGGTCGTGATGTCTGGCTTTGTCCGAATTCGACGCGTCATACAGGATCTACTTCTTGGTACAGGTGGAGTATGCGAGTAGGTTATACTGAGAAAGCTGGGGTAATTATGTGTTCTGCGGGTTGTATGTATACTCACTAAGCTATTTAGGTGCGCTTTTCGCCAGAGGCCTCATGCCAATCGGACACCTGAAGCCAGAAGCACCAAACTCTCTTTTCATCATACCGATCAGAACTACAGTCAGCGCATCTCCTCTTACCCCAGGGTTTTTGAATATGGCAGTGTCGGACCCGAATATACGAGAAGCCTTATTATACGGGGCCCACCAAAAGGGACCCCGAGTTTCCGGAAACCCTGACATTATCGCTCTTCTTAGTGCTGCTGCTATGGGGTCTGTTATGGCTACCTTCGACTTAACCCTAAGCCCCAAACCAAACCTTCCCTACCTATCTCTGTAGACCCCTATGCCCCAAGATATGCCGATACCCCACTATATAACGATTCTCATAGCTTTACTTATCCCCCAGCTAGGTAAGAAGGCACTCAAGTTAAAAGCCAGGTTGTAGCGTAAATCCCCTGATAGCTACGAGTCTGGATAATATTGGTTTATGCAAGATACCAACCTACCCAGAAGCCAGTAGCCGAACGCTAATCTGCCATCATTTTTGGATAACGCAGCTTTGTTTTGGGGTATCCAGGCTTTCTACCCTAAACCCTATAAACCCTATTCCCTATATAACCCAAATATACTATAGTAGCTTCCATTTTCTTTTCCGTTATCCCTATATTACCCTAATATAGCCCTAATAGACCCTAAACTGAACCCCAAGCCTTCCACCTGGAGATAGGTCTCCTTGGAGGACTTCATGACGGGCTGCCAACGTCTGAAAGGGCCTGCCAAGAGCTGGGAGCCACAGACCTCTACTGGCTTTATAGGGTGGAGGGAGGAAATCTTGCACCCAGTGTGCCCCTGAACTCTACGAGTTGTAGCAGCATCATAGGGCAGTACCATAGGGGTCTTAAGTGGTGCATGATTTCCTCCAGTTGCAGTAGGATTCAGGGTATGGGGTTCAGATTTGATGTTAGGACCAACGCTGTGAGCAAGGACTGGACAAGCCCTTTTCGGCCTTAGTTCCCCGTTTCATCCAGATTTGTGCCCCAACCTTTCCACAGTTTTCCTAAATCCTGTCACTCGCTTTGCCTACGCCCTAAACCCTAAACCCCAAATCCTGTCACTCTCTTTGCCTTTTGAGGCGTGGATTTGGCCCTGCTCCTTGCCCACACGGCACGGCTCAACTGCAAAGTGGACAACGTCCTCCATCTCGTTGGCGGGGAGGTTGAGCCAGGGTTTGAGGTTCCAGGATAGCTTGGTTTGTTTAGAGTTTAGGGTTTTCTTGGGGCTTGGGGGGTGCTGGGTGGGGGGATATATTGGGATTATGTAGGGAGAATGGAAAAGAACATGGAAACTACTATATGATGATGGGGAATATTTTGGGGTTTGGGATTTTCTTGTGGTTTTGGGGCTAGGCGCGTCGGGATCGAGGGTCTACATTCAAAAGATGAATGAGAGCCCTTATATGACTATGTTATACCATATCTGACATGAGCCCATTATGGATTCCCAGGCCATCAATGCTCCCAGTATGTTTAGGCCAACTTAACTTAACTCACTGGGATGCCATCCTCAGGGGAACATGGTTTTTGTGTACCTGACAAGGGACCTCTCAAACAAGAGCAGGTCACACAAGACACAAGGATCTCATCTCGGGATGCCCAAGACTGAAGCCAGTTCAGATTGGTACCTTTCCCTCAAAAGTTGCAGTGCCCATGTAGCCTCCATGCTCCGTCGTCGGCTAGGCCCCAAATGGGGGCACGGAGGTCCCTATGATACGCTGACCGTTTTGAAGGATTTTGGGGTAAAAGGGAGCGATTGTTATGTTGTCTACATGCCCTGGCCAAAGCCCTTGAAACCTTGTGAGGCCCTTCATCGCAGAGATGCCTTACTCTGAAGGTAGCACTAACTAGACAGGGCCATGTCCTCCAACTTGGTAGTTTCCAGGGGACCCCAACATAGACCCCAAAATACTATACTCCAAGGGTACTAAAAGAGTCCCTGGCAGACTGGATTGGAAGACTGGGGCTATGGAGCTGCCGGAGATCAGAAGCTAGAGCAGCGCTTCCTCCACTCAGCCTCGACGCTGAGGCCGGGGACGTTTACAGCAGCATCCCAGGTAATTAACACCCCCGCACCCTCATAAACATTATTCACCCGTTTTTTTCCAGCACGGAAAGGGATTGTCTGGAACATGTACGATTGAACGTTGTTCGTTTTAGAGCAAGGGGACTGCAGCAGGCTCCGCAAACCTTATTTGGTCTCTCTCTCCGTCTACCTCTCTCTCTCTCCCTTGGTTTGATTTCGTGCACGCACTTGATGTGCTTCAGCCATTGCATCTGCGTAGTGGGCAAGCAAATCCAATATTCAAATGGAGTCATTAGGAGGCTTCGGTGGCAGGCCCCCGCTCCTTCCGGGAAGTTTTTTTAAACCCTAGCATCCCCCTGAATAACCCTTATAGACCTATAGTGGTCCGCTATGCAGTCCCTTGTCTAATCCCCTTGGGTATCCGCAAGAAATGTGTGAACTTGGCAACATTCAGGAATTTCTGCACTACTTACCTTTGGTTAGCTGGGAATGAAGGAATGAACAAGAAAATGCAAACCATTATGACGACTATAATGGCTTTTGTAGAGACTACTATAAGGATCTATTCCTTCATTCCTACCTAGCCAAAGGCCAGATAGGTAACATTCAGGAATTTCTTGGCCAAGGGCATTGCCTCAAATGGTTTTGGTATTGTTTCCTTCTTGCACCAAAACCTGTTGGGACCTAAGCATGTTTCAGTTGGCCTTAACACAGGGACCCTTCCAGCTGTGTTTTCTTTCTAGAAATCTGCAAGGCAAAAGTGAGCCAACATGAACACCTAAGCTGGCCTATCATTGGTGTCCATTGGTCTCTATAGGCACCTGCAAGGAAGCTTATCCGCCGCAGAAATACTGCCCCTTCAGCATCCCGTACCTGTAACTCCAAGGGCCTGAAGTTTAGTAGTTGGGGGTCAACAGCTTTGAGATTGGGAGCTAAAGGTGCCCGGTCAGGCCCCTGTAAAGGCGAGGGCTAGTCTCAATGAGGTTGACTCCTAGGAAATTGTATGTGCATGAGTTGTTTCACATTGAATGACCTATATTCCGCATGGTACACTTGGTAGTAATTATAGGGTTCAGGGTTTAAGGTCTAGGGTTTAAGTCTGTACCCTCTTACTCAGTATGAAACTGTAGGTAATCGGGGTTACAGGTAAGCCTTTAACCGCTGTGATTTCCAAGTGCCACGGCAAGTTGAAGCCTTCCCCCATTTCATTGATATGCGGGCTTCCAGGAACAGGTACCCCAGCTAAAGACCCACATGTAGAATGAAAATTATTACAGGGACTCCCAAACAGGGACCCATAAGTATTGAAATCAGGAGTTATATATATATATATAATTATGTAGAGCCCCATAAACCCTCGCATGTCCCTACATCCCACATATCCAGACAAACAGGACCGGGTCGACTCGCAACCGTGACTCGCAGTCCACCACATCCATGGACTCCGTAGTGCCAGGAGTTGTGGGTGTCGGCCCTTAAAGCGCGCCGTCAACCTGTGCGAGGCAACAGATACATAATAAGGCTCACTAGCTGTCCTAACAGTCGTAACATGTAAAAGCAAGGAACAGCAGAAGTGGCACCATAGCAGTATCTGAGAAGAACAGACAGAAGCAGGAAGCATGTTGAAACCCTACACCCTAAACCCTATCGAACTCATTATGGTAGTTCCCATTTTCTTTTCCATTATCCCCATAGAACCCCAATATATTCCCTATTACTACCTCCTTGCGAAATTGAGGTCCCGTTCACAGGTCCCACATTTTCACCTGCGGGCAAATCCTGCAGAATTCAGGCCTGTAGCCTGCATCCATCAGGGGGGCTTGTTGTTTATATTGGGGTTATATATTGGGATAAAGGAAAAGAAAATGGAAACTACTATTTAGGGTTTAGGGTTTAGAGTTTGGAGGGTCCCAGCAGTTTTTCCAAGATTTTTTGGGGTTAGGGCTTGCGAACGTTTGTTTGGATTGTTTGGACGGATCGTCGAGTCTGCAACGCGAAGCGTCTTGCATTCGTCGATTTTAGCACGGAGCTCCGTTCCCAAAGGGCACATGTAGCTGTACAGTAGATACTTGGGCCCTGAAGAAGTAACTAACATGGGAACCCCTTTTGGGCACGAAGTCTGTATGATATACCTACCCCAACCCTAAACTTAACCCCTATACTATACAGCTACATGGACCCTTTGGGATTTGCAGGGCAGGCGGATGCAATGGGGGCTTGTCTCGAAACACGCGTCCTGCCGCGCAACCCCCCGGGCGGTGAAATGGCATTATGGAAATGTAGTACAATTTAGGATAAAATAAGGGTTTAGGGTTTAGGGCAATTATATAGTATAGTATTTATGGTGTAGTATAAATATAGTATTAAGTAGAACCTAACCCACATGGGGCTTTCTGTCTTGACACGAGTGGCCTTTTTTGGTATCCACCGTAAGGAGTTTAGACCGTAGCTCATATGCACTTTTGAGGGAACTGCCAGAATTTGAAGAAGTAGCAGAAGAAGTAGCTGAGTCCTTACTGAATTAATACATCAGAATGGTCACAGGCCTGCTAAGAGAGCAAACCCCAACCTTGGAACTAAGCCCCCAAGGCACTCTGCGTGACCTGCAAGCCCAAGAAGGCTGCATCGTTCTCTTCTTCTCCATCTTGTCGATGGCAGAAATCGGGCACAAGCTAGGCCCCTAGATGTAGAGTAACTCTGCAAATGAAAGCAGCGCATGCCTGCAGAGTTTCTCCCATCGACAGTCTCAATGCATGGGTGCGGCTCCCTCGAATTTGTTTTATTTGGGCTGCGCTGAGCATTTCGTACAAGCAGAAATATCTAAACAAAGGGTTCAAGCTATGGATATGGTATATCTACCTAGGCCCCAAAGTACCCATATAGGAACCACTTTGGACCCCAAATATATGCTATGTAGGTAGCTGGACCCTTTGGATAAGAGGTACAACAGATCAAAGACTTTAAGTTTGTACCCTTAATTTTTGTACCCCTAAGTCTTGGGTCCCAAATACCCTTATTGAGGGCCATATTCCATGGTTTAGGGACCCAAAACCCAAGGGTACAAACCCTAAGGGTACAAAGGAAAACTCCCTGAACAGACCAGAGGATGAACTAGGACTCTACGGAAGTCTTGATGAAATGCTTTTCCAGCGCTGCGCCCATCTTACCTTTGGTGGGATAGGGTTTAGGGTTTGGGGTGGGAACGAAGGAATAGAAAAGAGCATGGAAACTACTAGAATGGGTTAGTATAGGGACTACCATAGGGATCCATTCCTTGATTCCTGGCACACCAAAGGTAAGCCATGGAATTCATTATCCATCTTCCTGGTGCTTGGTAGTCAACGGAGGATTGGGTTCTCATGTGTTGGCCCACATCTACTCCCTAGTATGTACTCCGAACACTGAAGGCCCTAAACTGTAAACCCTACACGGTAGTTTCCCCAAATAAGGGGACCCCAATATAGACCCCAAAATACTATAGTCCTTATTATAGGGACCCCCAAAATGGTACCCCCAATTTTAGGAAACCCTAATCCCTATAAACCCCTACATAATCCCAGTTTCCATTTCATTTTCCATTTGATTCTCCATTATAGTAGGTACCCCTAATTTTGGGAAACCCTAAACCCTAAATAGTAACCCTAATTTCAGGAAACCTCCAAATCCTGAAACGCACTCCGCCGTCTCTGAGCACCAGGAGTCTTAGGCGCCCTCGCTCTGCCCCTCGGAGGAGTCTCTGAAAGATAGCCTTTGGGTGGACAAATGTGGTAGTTTCCCAAAATAAAGAACCCCAATTTTGACCCCAATATACTATAGTCCTTATTATGGAGACCCCCAGAATGGTATCCCCAATTTTGGGAAAGCCCCATGTAATGTAGAGGTTCCCTAAACCCTCAGCTCTTCTGGTGTCGGGTCTAAGGTTCCCTTTTGGGCCTGGGGAGCCTACCTAGGTATCTCAACAGAGAAAAAGGCCATAGGTGCGATGACCTCTCACTCCAACAGTCTGGGCTAAGATGAAATCAGGGATGTGGGAACTTTTGCCCACCTCATGTTCAATAACCTTCACTTATCATGGGGCCCTTGTAAGGGTCCTTACACACCTGGAATCACAGTACTTGCAGGGGCTGACTTTCGCCAGATGCCCATTTGGGAGACTTCGGCCGCCAACCGCTTTTCAAGCCAGGCTGTGGCAGGCACAGCCGCTACAATCCAGGTAGGCTTTCCCCGGCACCAGACTTGGCAAAATGAGTTACCATAGTACACCCATTCTCAAAATTAGCCAACCGCTTTTCAAGCCAGGCTGTGGCAAGCCGCTACAATCCAGGTAGGCTTTCCCCGGCACCAGACTTGGCAAAATGAGTTACCATATTACACCCATTCTCAAAATTAGCCATATCGTAAGTAACAGGGTTTCCTTCTCATTGTAATTACAAAGAGAAGAAGTTCCTCAGCAGCAACCCAGTCGGGCCAGGAGGGCTTGGCAAACCAAACAGGCGCACAGGCACTCCTTCCTCTATTGCAGGGTTATATATGAGCTGGAGTCTAAACTTCTTAAAGGGGGTTACATAGGGGATTATATAAGAAACGATTATGGGGGTTTCTACGGGATACTAGGAGTTCAGAGTATGGCGCATATGGTAGGTTTTCCAAAACATGGGCTTAGCTGGTTTATATGGTAGGTTGTCGAAATTATAGCCTTAGGGTTACAGTAGGTTTCAAGGCTCTTTCTTGATTGTTGGTTTATATGGTAGGTTGTCAAAGTCATTCATGGTCCCCTTTCGGGGACGCTGTACCGGACGAAACCAAAAAGGCACCACAATTCTGATTTTTCAGGGGTTCAAAAAAGGACTGTGCATGGATCAGCTGGTTTGATTGGCATTTTTGAGGCGAGGCATTTTTTGGATCTCCTTCACGATAGGATGGCCTTATCTTGACGGTACCTAGAAATCCCATGCTCTGGCGCCATATATAAACTTTGACAGCAGCCCCTAAATCCGATGTAGGTATGACTTCTAGACGACTTCGAGCCACAGGGATAGCCTCATTCTCATGTCCGAATGAATTGACCCAAACGGCCTGTTTGGCGCGCCAAGTGAAAAGGAGAGCCACCTGCAGACAAGGGAGCCCCCCTGTCGGGACATTCGGTTGATGGACAAAATCCTGCATGACTCCAAGTCTAGTATTCTGCCAAAGTTCTCAAGGATTAGGCATATAGAGTCATGCCGGATTTTTTCCATCAACAGTTCCACCTGGCGATGTCTCAAATTCGTGCTCTGGAGGATGTAATTAGTGCCATAATTTTTGAGGTATCTAACACGGGCATCGCACGTTCTGAGACATTCCCATCTGTGACCATGGCGGCTTCAATCGTAAGAGGCCATGCCTACGAATTTTGAGAGCGCTCAGAGAGCTTGGGAGTGTGTAGCAGTAACAGCATCAGCAGCAGAACCCTAAACCCTAAATCTTAGACCCTAAACCCTAAACCACGCTTCATCATGGTAACAGTTTTCAGGGTTCAGCCCTGCTTTTCTGAGCCATAACTGCAGTTGGGGCATTTTAGGGGCTTGCGGGCCAGAGCAATTCGCGCCGCGTATGCACGGCAAAAGGAAGGCATTTGTTGGTTTGCAAGTGCCAAAATTTGGTAGTGCGGTCTACCCATGAGCTGCTATGTCACAGCTATGTACTTCCTTTTTGGGTTTCTTATGGCTTTTGGTAAGTAATTCTGCTTTTTTTCCTCAACACCTAAAAGCCTCAACCCTAGTTCAAATGTAAGTCCCAAACTTCCCCAAGGATCCACATAGCCCAATGTAGGTAATCTCTATAGACTTGTTGGCCCAATGGTAGCATTTAGAGGCTTGGATCCCTTTGAAGAAAATTGTATCTGGCTGCAGCTTTCCTCCCTATGTGGTCATGTCCAAAAACAGGGGTTCCCATTTTCCCCCAAAATACTGATATCCCTCAGGAGGACCCCCCCACCCTGTAATGAAATATACAGGGCCTGTTAAGTTAATCCATATTATCCCTTATAGTCACTATTGAAGGGTGGGGGGTTCACCTAAGATATCCCAATAATACCCAGAAGGAGATTTCGTTTTAGTTAAAGCCCCCAGGCAAGATCCAGTGGGTGTGCAGTTGCAAGAAAGCTTCCCTGGCCTTGAGGGTTTAGGTTGTAAGGTGGAGGCTGGGTTGGCGGTTGAGGGTTATAAAAACTTGGTAGTTTCCATAAATAGGGGGACCGCCATAAAGACCCCAATATACTATGATCAAACCCCCAACCCTAAACCCTAGACCCCAATATACTAGTATTGGGACCCCAAAATGGTACTGTACCTCACTTTGGGGAAACCCCCACTGCTCGTTTCCCAAGTTTTCTGAGGTCTCGGCCAACAAGTGGCTGCAGTACATGGTGCGGCCGCAGTCCCAGGGAGGTGTAATTAGGGTTTAGGGTTTCGATTTAGTGTTTAGGGTTTAGGTTTAGGGTTTAGATTTAGGGTTTAAGGTTTAGGTTTAGGATGTTGTAGATTTAGGGTTTAGGTTTAGGATGTAGGGTTTAGGGAGGGCCACATTGCGCTCAGGGCCTATGGTGGACGGATCTGGAGAATCTTCCACATTTTCTTGGAGGGTCAGCGGAACTTAAAATGTAGTTTAATCAAGGATGTCTTACAGAGGTCAGGAAAATACTCAGGAAGTGCACCTGAAACTGCAAGTGGATTTCCCTAAACCACCGTGACTCATGGTGTATGGACACCGTAGCTGACTCCTGCACAAGTGCATGTAACCCAACTGTGCCCATGGAAAGGTCGAAAGCCCCAAGGCGTGCTGCACAAAACGTATCAACCTTTGTTGTTTGCGCAGTGGTCGGTGCAGTCGCCATCTAAAAGCCGGACAAAGTTGGAGCATATGGGTACATGACAGTATTTGAGGTTCATATGGGGATATGCACAGCCAATGTATTTGTGTAACGAACAGCAAGTCAGATGTTAATGTTGGCTCAAGGTGACCACCGTCACTCTGAAGTCGTGGAGTTCCTAGAGCTTTGCTGATATCATGTGTTTGAATCACGAGACTCAGCCACTACAAGGTTAAGGCCAACGGCTTGATCAATCCGTTCATAATCCTCAAATCTTATGAGCTAAATAGCCCTTTGGTCAACAGGTGTGTGCGGGTGGAAGCCTATATAGACCTCATGCCCTATGTGAGCTTGACATGGAGGTTACCCACCTGGCAAGTACCCATCTGGGAATGTCCTTGATGCTATAAGGTATATAGTACAACATATTCGCAAAATCTGATTAGGGTTTAGGGTTTAGGGATGTCTCCATATGGAGGGAGACCCCGATCTAGAGCACACAACACTATAATCCTGATTGTGGGGACCACCCCAAAAGTACACCTTATTGTGTGAAACCCTTGAGATGATAGGAGCTTTTGGGCTTGCAGGGGAAGACAGCAAGGACCACTGGTAGCGTAATTCCTCCCTCTTTGTTAGTAACACCCTCCCCCCCCAAAAAAAAGTAGATATTGCCCCAATGTATAAGGAGCCTAGTACAACGGTGGATACTGAAGACCCTGCCTGGCCCTGGGAGCTTAGCACCTTGGGGATTTAGGTACTGCGGTACATCAAGGTGATGCAGGATTTTTTAGCATGCACTTACTCCACCATTAAAAATTGAAAGCTGCACGGTAGGCATTTGCTTACCCCAACCCTAAAACCCAAGCTTAAGATCCGTCGGTTAGATGTATGTATATATATATATAACCCCTATATAACCCTATATAATATAGTATATAACCCCTATATAACCCTACGCAGTCGTTTTCCAGTTTCTTTTCCACTATCCCAATCTAACCCCGGTATATACACTGTTTGTTTTGGCGGCCTGTAGCTCCAGGTGCGGGCAACGGCCATCACAGTCGGTTGAAACGTGACCTCGGCTGTTTGAGGGCTCAGGGTTGTGGGGTCCAGAATTCCTTAGAAATATGTAAAAGGCGCGAAAGATTACAGCTTCGAAAGTCGGCAATGACTTTGAACCCCTTGCTCCAAGATCACCCAATCAAGGCCTACTTACCGGGGTTAGATCTATGATTAATCTTGGCTGGTGCCGGTCTCCACGTAAATTTGCAACCACACCCCATGTACACTCATCCCAGAATTCAGAAACGCACTCCTGGCTTCGCTCAGGCAAGTTTGGCGGAGACCCGAAGTGTTGCTTAAATAGTAAGGGGATTCTGTACAATTTTCATGCGGAGATACTGCGGTCCTGGTTTTGGAGCTTGGGGTTACCAGGACCCTCTTAAAACTATAGCCCCCCTTAAGTATATACAATATGGGATGTATGGGGATCTTTTTATGGTTTTGGGATCCTATCTGCTTCAGGGGAACTAAAACTGCACTGCTCAGGATACTATGGCTCTAGCATCTTCCGTGGCAGGTGGGACACCGTTCGTGCCGCGACTCCAAAGGAGATCTTGCGCGAAACTCAGACAGCACTGTAGGAGCTTCCTAGACCTCTCAAGTACCCATAATAACACTATTCAAAGTATTAATAAAATATTGAAAAGAAGAATGATTTAGAAAAAAATAGTAGTGTAGTATGTTTCGGAGGTCCAGGTCGGGCTTAGTGCAGCCTACTGCACTGGAGTCTAAAGTTGTGAGGATATGAAGTGGGTTGGGGATCTAGGGATAGACCGAAGTGGCCTCATTTGAGACGAGAGGTTCAGTCAGTTACGTCAGCTTTCTCAAGTACTTTTGTAAATTACCTCAGGGCAACCGCCTTGCGAAGCAGACGTTGCCCCAGCCCGGAAGAGACTGGCTGTTGCCGTTAACAGGGTCGCGATGCCCATGCTAATTGCTCTAAGACATGGCTGTTTGATAAGCATCATGATGTGAGCTATTGTCTAAACTCCTTCAAGGCGGGGTTGTATAGGGGATTATATAGGGCTCATATTACAGGCTTTCTTAAGGGGGATATGAGGAGCTCAAACTGTAGCTCATGTGGGCCCCAATACTAGGCTCCGGAGAACCTATCTCGGCCCGACGGCTTGAAGCCTCATTGCTCAAAATTACAACCTGCGTGTAGACGCAGAAGCCTGCACAAGTGATCCCTTAGGTTTGAAACCCAAGTCTGCAAATGCACCACGTCTGTACAGCTACATGCAGTTCTCGACTACCCTTGCAAGCGCCCAGTACGCCAGCCGCGTCGTTGGTATTTGTGTAATAAGATTTCGCCCCTAAATCCTAAACCTTAAACCAAACGGGGTCCCTAGGCCTGCAAGACTCTACAGCGAAGAGCCAACCGAACGAATGTGGAGCCCGGCGGAGGCACGAAAGCGTCCGAACTCGGTGCCTCAAGGATTTTGGGCAGGGTCTTGAGGCAATTGTATCTACATGATGTGTGCCGGGGGGGGTGGAACTTATGGTCCTTTTTCCGGGCACCAACAATATTAGAGGCTGTCTTCTACAGGCACGAAAAGCGGAGCATAATTCTGACAACTTACCATGTAAAGGCTAGGGAAGCATCTGCAGTAGTATGAATGCCGAGGGAGTGATTTGTTTTGATTTTTCGGGCGTTCGGCGTGGAGCTTACTGTACGAAAAATGTGCTCTTCGAATTCAGCGAGCATCTGCTAATCGTAAAGCCATGTAGAGCCTAAATAACACCCTGCCTAAACCACAATAGCCTGAACCATAAACCCCTACACCCTAACAGTCAAGAGAGGAAAGCGTGAGAAGCTGAAGACCAAACTTTTCTCAAGAAGCCCTGTTTCCTACTTGTGCAGCATCTTAAATTGGGGATATACTCCTTAATAGAGAGTAAGGTTACATCCTCATTCTGGGTAAGGTATGTTGTTTAAAGGCTTGGATTGTACTGGGTTCAGCCACCAAGAAACACTACTAACGCTACTCGTTTGTCTACGCTGGATACTGCCCCCACCGAACAACGGCTGGATAATAGTTCTAGTTCTAGTATGAGCATTCAGAGACCTGAACATTACCCCTATTACAGAGTTTTTGGGGCAGAGGCGGACCGAATGTTAAGCCAGGAATGCAGGGCTGGATTTATTGAACCGGGCTTTCCAAGTGCGTGGTTTTATGAGCGTTCTTATCACGGTCTGCCGACGATGAGTGTAAGCTTCGTGCGGGTACGGGCCTCGTTGCGAGAACTCGAATGAGAAGGATCAACGCAAAGCAAGCAACGCTGAAAGGATCAAACTGGCAGTTTCTCAAAAAAGGGGGACCCCCATATAGACCCCCAAGTACTATAATCCTTAAGTATAGGAGGCCTCAAGAAGGTACACAGAATTTTGGGAAACTCCCAAATCACCGAAATCAACAGCCTAAGCAGCTTGGAGCTCCCAACAGCACAAGCTCAGCTCCTCTTGGCGGAAATCGTATAGCTGGGCAATTTCAAGCAACCTCACCCGACCTCACCCTAACTGGTGGTTTATATCGGAAATAGTAGCATATAGGAAATAGTAGCAGAATGGCGTTATATTGGCAATTGAAACTATTCTAAATTACCCTGGTATAGCTTTCAAGTCTACATCCCAAGCCTGTGCACCTTCAAAATTCTAGAACTCATAGACCCTTGCCTCCTCCCCATATAGACGCCCAAACATAGTCCTTATTAGGGGGACCCCCAAAAGAGTACTCTAATTTTGGTCACCCCCACAGCGTCCAGGTATCTACAGTACGGGAGATCTTTTGGGGCCACATGGGTTCCTGTACCAAAGGGATTACCACGCTGATACTTTCGGGCAAGGACTACAAGAACCCTAAGCTGGTATCATGTTAGCTGTAGTCTACACTCTTCAGGGAGGGGTATATAGGGGATTAGATAGGGGAGTATTTATTGGGGGGGATACTAGGAGTTTAGACTATAGCTTATGTATCCTGCGATCTGACAAGCCTTGTTAAGCTAGAAAGGCCGTAAACCCTTTCAAGGTCCCTGGCATGAGGTCTTTTTATATCTCCCTACATATCCCTATACAACCCTTAGGCAGAGTTTGACTAGATCTAGTTCTCGACACAGGGACTCCAATGAGGTTCACTCAATTTGGGGAACCCCCCCCCCCCCTTATCTTAGGGAAGCAGCCCTGATATAGCCCTTTTCAAGGGCCTGTCTAGGTTGCCTGATCCTAAACCCTGAGCGCTATAGATAAACATTACTCCTACGATTACTGAGGGTCTTGTTTCTCATCTTCCCATTCAGCCCCAAGGTGTTAACACGACTCATGCGCAAATAGAGGACCCCAAGTCCTAAGTAAGCTTAATGAACCCAATGCCCGAATCCCAAAGCCCTAAACTCGCAAAACCCTAAATCCCCAAACCCTAAACCCCAAACCCTAACTCCCTAAACCCCAAACCCTACACCCCAAACCCTGAACCTTTAACCCCAAGCCCTAAATCCTTAAACCCTAAACCCTTGGGGCTGAGCAGGGTCTAAGGGTCCAAGTACCTCATAATCATATACTTACCCCCTACCTGTATTACTATTACCCAAAACCCAAGTCCCTAATTATTGGGTACTTGGACCCTAAACCCTATTTACCCCTATATATCCCCTTTAAAATAGCCTAATTATTGGGTATTTGGACCCATTGGGAGGTACATCCTCAAGGCTTCCCCTAAACCCTAAATCCGTAAACCCTAAACCCTAAATCCTAAACCCTAACCCCTAAACCAGGTACATCGTGAAGGCTTCGAGAGTAATTACTATAACCCAAAACCCAAGTCCCTAATTATTAGAAACGGTAAAACCCTATATACCCCTATGTATCCCCTTTAAAGGGATACTTGGACCCTTTGGGAGGTACATCGTCAAGGCTTCGAGATGTGGCGAGATAGGGCACCTCTACAGCTTCCAGCGCTTCTCAGCGGCGAGTGTGAAGAGGTGGCTGGGCCTTCTCCAATTTAGGGTTTAGGGATTTAGGGTTTAGGGGTTAGGGAGTATGGATTTAGGGTTTAGGGGTTAGAGATCTAGGGATTTAGGGATTTAGGGGTTAGGGATTTAGGGATTTAGGGTTTAGGGGGTTAGGGATTCAGGGTTTAGGGATTTAGGGTTTAGGGTATGGGATATGTTAGGGATATTTAGGGGTATATGAGCTATGGTCTGGGTTATATAGGGATTATATATATATATGTGTATAGGGTGTAGGGTTTAGGGCTTAAGCTTTGGGATCCCAACATGAGGATATGTTACGTAGGGTTTAGGGTTCATGGTTTAGGGTTCAGGGTCCAATATTATATGAGCCATAGGGTAAACTCCTTAAGGGGGGTTTAGATAGGGGATTATATAGGAGATTATTATAGGTGTGATTAAGGGGAATTCTAGGAGTTTAGTCTATGGCTCATATTATAATATGAGATATATTAGGGCGTATTGGGGTATAACGGGATAATGGAAAAGAAGATGGAAACTACAATTTCAGGCTTAGGCGTTAGGGTTTCCCTAAATTAGAGGTCTAGTATCCCCCAAGAATGGCCAATGAACTGGAAAAGAACATGGAACATGAAATGGAAACTGAGATTACATGGTGGCAGTATAGGGATTACAATATGACGGGGGGTGTTAGGGAAAATGGTTATATAGGGATTACATTGGTGGGTTTTCTGAGGAATGCAGGACCTTAACCCTATAGCCGAAAAGAGCATGGAGAATCGAATGGAAACTTGGCTTGTATAGCGGGTTCATGGCGATTTGGGCGAAGTAGGAAATCCCAAGTCATATCTTGTCATCCCCCCCATAGGAATAGCTCCCGAATGTGGAATTAATGGGCTTCAAAATACCTACAGTAGTCCATTGTGGTACCCATTACTGGGAGGGGGATTGGCCCAAGTTATGTCCAGGTGGTATCCTATGTTTTCTTTTTAAGTACAGTTATGAAAGTACGAGCATCTGGGAATATGTCCACCTAAGCTCACAACAGCCGACTGGGCTTTCTGCACTGTAGCCCTAGACCTCACATCCAAACGCCTAACCTAAACCCTAAATCCCTAAACCCTAAACCCCGACCCAGGACCGCCACCGCTACATCCTCAAGGAGCAGGCTGAGGCGCTAAGGGTGTGCGGATTTTGGGGTTATGGAGGGTTTCAGGGCCGAGCAGTGGGGCCTGAGAACTTGAAACTTGCGGAGTCTGAGGGTTTTGGATTTTGGGACTGGGTCTTATTTGGTATTTGAGTTTTGGAGATTTGTACAGATCATCAAGCTAGGTCGGCCATTTGCACACAGAGCGCGCAAGCTGGCGGAATCAAGGCTAGAGATAAAGTGCAGCGACTGGGCGTAAATCCTCGCAATCAAGGTATGCCAAATCCCTCTTCCCAGTTCCCAACTTACAGGAATGTCTTGCCGGTCGCTGTCTCGAAGGATAGGAGGTCTCTTTTCCATTATGAGATGGAATCGAAGAAGCTGTCCCGCATGAAAACGCTGCAAGACGGGCTGATGTCTTCCCTTCCGTTGCCAAACTCGGCAAACATGACCAAGGCCATCCCCTAAGACGATCTGCGCCTTTCTTCAGATCCACCTCACACACCTGTTCACATGTTTGGATACCCCGGAAAAACCTTGTCGACCTGCCTTCTATTATACCGATGGTAATGGAGACGATTTTCTGAATTTCGTTCTGGTTCACCACGCGGAGGAATGTCCATCAGGATCTCTTCCATTGTTTCCGGAGACTGCCCATCAACTCCGCTTTCACGCCGCAACTGGGGCCACATGGACCTTCTGCACGCCCACTTCAGCATAGCGTCCGCCCCAACCCTAAGACTTCAAAAGCATCGGGACGACCATTCACGTCACAGCTAATTTTAATGTGCTGTGGGATGGATGGCGAACCTTGCAGCGGCCCTTTCCCTACGAGATTCTGAGTGCAAGCTGGCATGCACAAGGGTAGCGTGCGCATGCTGGCAATAAGGTGGCTTCTTCAATATTTGAAAAGTTCATCTCACTTTTGTCAGTGCTGTGTTTGTTCTGTTTGCTGACGGTGGGCAGGAGAGACGCACGTGTTGCCCAAAGCCTGCAAGACGCAATTGATCTGATAAACTTGAGAGGCTACCGAAGGGACACAAGAAAGAAGATAAAGGCGCATGTCCGAACAACATGTGGCCCAGAATTCAACCAGCATCAACGGGTTCTCAGACCCAGGAACACAGACCCTAGCCATCGCAGGCACCAGCACATTAGCATTGGCTTTGCCAATGACGGATCTGCCAAGCTCTGCGTCACGTGCTCACTCAACAGGATTGTCCTGGGCTACTCCTGTGTGGTGCTGCACGACGTACGCTCGGCAACAGCTCAGCTTTCAGACACCGCTTCGCTAAGCTTCTACATACATGTGGGGCCTTACTTTGTGCCACAAGTAACTTATGTTATACGCAAGCGAATTACACCATAGCATAGTTATGTTACAAGTTACCCCAAAGGATCCAAGTACCCAATAATTAGGTATGTGGGTTTTGGGTGATAGTAACTATTGTACATGTTGGGGGTAAGTATATAACTATTCAGTATTTGGACCCTTAGGGTACGCCAAAACTTCAATGAGATGATAGGCCTAATTGTTTTCGAGATTGGAAAGTGAATGTCGTTTTGTCATAAAATTCCAAGTCCTAACACAGTATGTCAAGGTCACAAGCCCAGCGCAGTCTGAGAATTCGATTCGACAACGGGCCTTCCATTTAGGATACACGTGCCAATGAGTTGAGCTTCAATGTGCAGTGGTTCATCTACAAATCTGTTCATGAGACTGCCCACGACATGGCTGGGATACCCCTGGCGTTGCCTCCCAAACCTATGCGCCAAATACTATGCCCTAAGCCGCTTAAATTCTGTGGCAGCCTTGGCAAGGGACTTACCTGGACCTCAAAGGTTTGCAAAAGAATTGCTCCACACCCTGAAAAACAGTCAAGAAGGTAATTGTTCTAGATACTCTTGGGGTCCAGGTATACGCAGTAGAAACTACAGTCCCCCTTAAGTAGATACCATATGTTTTTGGGGTATATGATAAACTCTATCCCTAAACCCTAAATAGTAGTTTCCATTTTCTTTTCCATTATCCATAATAGACCCTATATCCTATCTATCCCAGAGAAGCTCTGCATGTTTCAGGCCGCTCCGCCAGAGCCACTGGCTGAAGGCCCTGCACCTCCAAGATTTCGGAGTTAGGGGCGCGTCTGAGATAGTTAAGGTTTAGAGTTTAAGTTTGGGGTTTAGGGGTTAGAGTTTAGACACAGCTCTTCGATTGATGGTGTATATATTTGTCTGGCATTTCTGGAGCAATGCTGCAGAATATCAAATTCCCGGCGGATCTCGCAGAGGATTTAGACATTCAGTCTTTTGCTTCTTGGCATCCGTTAATCTAAAGGAGTGTGCCTCAACGTGTTGGTTTCATGCCGGGGTTCCGGCGGCAAGGAGTAGAGGTGTTTGTCAAACAGTAGCGCACTGCCCAACAAAATTGGCAAAAACTCCCCTGAGGGCTTTAAGTTTATAAATAATACGTACCAAGACCGTCCTAGAGCCCTTAATTTGGGGGATATAGCCCCTAAGAGTGAGTGTTTAGACCCTGATAGATGGGAAGCGGAAGGTCTAGGTCTAAAAATAGCCCAAAAGTTCCAAGTACCCAATAATTAGGTACTTGGGTTTTGTCATGTTGAGAGTAAGTATTTGATTATTAGGAACTTGGACCCTTAGGGTAATACGCGCATTGAGCCCTAGAGTCCGTAACTTGTACCTACAATGGGCCGTTTGGAGCTTTAGGGTACTGAAAGGATCTATTGTAATTGGAAGGGTTCCGACACTGGACAGTTTAGAATGGCGTACTGATGGCATTTTGAGATTTGTCGTTGTCACATTACCTAAGGGTTGGGGTTACAAATTGTGGGCTAACTGTGATTTGTGATGTGAGAATTTCTTTTTTGCGCTGCAATTCTTATACAATTGTCATTATTGCTATCCTATATACCACCAGTTTCCATGCATTTTTTCCAGTTTATTTTCCGTTGATTCTCCATTATAGGGGGGTAATACTGTTGATACTAAAAATCCTGCATGACCTTAATATGCTATAGTACCATTATTCCCAAGGTTTAGGGTACTTAGGGTCATGCAGGTTTTTTTGTATGCACCGTATCAATATTACCCCAAAATGTGTGACGTACGGTGGGACCGTGACCTTGTCATTAGCAGCAAGACGGTCATCGTACCTTGGTTTATATTAGGGTTATGTAGGGTTTATTTAGGGTTGATAAAGGGTTATAGAGGGGTTATTTGGGGGGTTATATAGGGTTTAGGGTTTGAGTCTGTCTTATCCTCTTTTTCTGAACATCTAATTGTTCACTGCAATTGTCACTTGCCGTCCTGCAGATGCCAGGGGTCAGCATTGGCCCTTCTTAGGCAGCGTAGTAAGCAGCATTAGATTTTTTTGTTTGCAAACTTCGTTGAAGTTGCCAAGCAAAGCAGTGGTCAAGTCACAACCAGGTTGAAGCCTTTATGTGTATGTATGTGTACATATAAGTATATATACATATGTATACATGTAAATGGGCATATTTGTAGACATATACATGTATGTATATCTAATCTGCATAGTTGTATCAATGCGTACGAGGGTTGTGCTCAAGCCCTTGCTTTGTGTTTAAAGCCGAGTTCATATCATGGGTTCTTAGTGTTGACTTCCTGTCGCGCAAAACATGCGTGAAAGCGCGGCGAAAGGGCCCAAAAGGTCCTCTTACAGGGGTTATCTGAATGGTTACCTTGAAATGCCGGGATGAGCCTGGCGAAGTTGCTTTGGATCTGTCTTCCCAAAGCCCAAGGCCACCAAACCCATGACATGTTCTTCTCAAGGAGCACCCGTTCGAATCATATAGACGAAAAGCACAGTTTGGCAAATCATAGTTCTACTTTGCGCGCGAAAGACCTCAAAAGCTCCGCAAAAGGCGCGGCAAAAGGTGGAACAGCCCTCATATATGTAGTCATACTTTTCTCAATGCCGAGTTGCTAAACCTTGAAGATGTAATTCCTGCAGCCTAAACCCTGAAGCCCTGTGGAACCTAAACCCTAAAGCCAAATTCCGGAGACTCAGACCATGAACCTTTTACCTAGCCCCTCCGCCCACTATTAGGGGCCATGTACCCCAAATGAAGGGTACCCGGAGGAAGAGTCATAACGGTAGTAGCAATAATCACAGCAAGCATAGTAAGAATAGTACTAAGCAAAATTATAGAGATACTGGTACTTAGTACTAACCATAGCAGGAAGAATAGTGACAATAGCATTAATCAGCATAGTAGGAGCAGTAGTAGTAGTAGTAGTAGTAGTAGTAGTAAGAAGCTTGTCTCACCCCAGGCGAGGCGGAGCTAGCCGACGAGAAGCGGGGCTGCAGCCAGGCCTTTGTGGGGTTTCATGGGTCCTGGGAGCTTCTTGGGCTTCAGATTCAGATTTAGCCTTTAGGGCTGGAGGGTTTAGCCCTAAACCCTTAGGCTTTAGGGTTTTAGGATTTGAGGGTTCTAGGATTTTGGGGTGGAAGGCCACGTAAGGTCGGTAGTTGACAGTCTAGGGTTGAGGTCTGGGTTTTGGGGCTTGAGCACCTCAGCATTTCCCCCTGTGCTGTACCCCCAAACATCTCCAAGGGTCCAAGGAACCAAATGATAGGGNNATATTAATGATATTTGGGCCCTAAATTTGTTTTCTTGTAACTGTCAAGACTGTGCTAGAAAGATCGTTGTTTTGCGTAGCCCTCGCATGGTGAAGTGTATGATGCAATGAACCGAAGAAGCGTTGCATACAAGCGACATACAATACGAGGTCACAACTTTCTTGCTGATTTGACTGACTTGCGGTGCCAGTTCTACACCTCTATTCCTGGCAAGGGTGCGGGACATGATGGCAAAATTGACGAGTGGTCATTATAGTTCAACTTTTGACAGGGTAGTCCTGGGTCATGTTTATTGACGTTTTAGGGAGGGGGCCGTTTGCAGGAATCAACGTGAAAACGGGTTTCCAGGCATTGCAGTAGCTTCGGCGTAAATAGGTTGCTGAATCGTCCTCAAGATTGCTATGTCATGGCTGTAGAGCAGTATGTTTGCCAGCAACCATGACAGCTTTTGTGTGCTATTGTGGGGCAAGGTTTGAAAAGGGGCAATTCTAATTCGGCAGCCTCGTAGTAGGGATCCCCTGTTCTAATGGAAGGGGGGAGTTTGTCAGAACAAATCAATTTATGCAGAAGTCACGGATTACTTGTGTCTTTACTGTGCTTCTTTAGGATAAGCGTACAACTGTCTTTGCCGTAAACCCTCAATCCATAAACTTCCAAACTCCTCAAACTGCATATTTGCACCCCTTAATCGCTTATGATTGTACCTGTTTATTAGCTTTTTTTGGGGGGGGAGGGGGGG
>CAJNIZ010043097.1:0-14584 GCA_905231905.1 Symbiodinium pilosum
ATGCTCGAAGTAAATATTTTTTTAGCATGTGACCTGAAAAAATCGTGAACGTCGGCTGTGCTCCTCGCGTCTCGCCGCAGCATCTTGAATACCAACAGTTCTGACTCTTTGGCCGGCCTGGGCCCAGGTACAGTAGCACGCAATGTCATCTCGGAAATCCTCTGCAAGATTACCAAGCTTACACAATCGTGCTTAACAAGAAACGCAAAGCGAAAAAAAGTACATTCTGTGTCGTAAGTGTCGTACTTTGAGCAATGCTATGCAGGAACACAGCACTGTTGGCTTTTTCTCAGCGCTAGCAGATCCTATTCAAGTTCGTGAACACTGTCTGTGCTTGAAGTCTGCCTCGCGTGGTAACTCCTCCCGCTCTGCAAGCATGTCGACTGCCCTTCGGCAACAAGAAGCGCTTGTAATTGTAGAAACCGAGTCAGGGGAGCTGCCAGTAAACAAACGCTATCTGCTTTGTTCAAATCAGCTAAAGTCTTGGACAGATGCCCGAAAATCTAACAGTGTGCCTCACAGCATACGGGGCGCATACTTCTGAAGCAACCTTTCAAGGCTGAAGCACAGGGCTCCCTTTTACATCGGCCCCCTGTGCTACACCTTCAGGAACTTGACCAAGGCTGGCAGACTCAGTCGTTGCTTGCGGCCACAAGCGAACCTGACACGGAGCGTCTGCCCTCACGCGCTCCCAACGCATGTGAGAATCATGCTGAATATTCAAGGGTAACATTCTCATTAAGCAAACTGCGTGCAAAAGATCAATGATGCAGCCCCAACAAGATAGATGGCAAGGTGAGCGATCTTCGTGGCGCCAAGCAGATACTCCATTTGCATCGAAGTGATCCAGTTTGCCATGACACTTTGCAAATGAGATGCATCTCTGACATATCACCTACTGCACGCTTGCATGCATTTACGCTCCAAGCAAGAATGCCGCGGGCACATGGACACCTTTGCAACATTCGCCTGTCTTCCTGGTTCCGGAAACTGAGCTAGGGTACTCAGAGACCCATGGCGCTTTCCGTCACTTATCAGTGCTCCCATGAGACACGCCACATCCTGACACTTCCTTGGGCAAGCTTCCTCTGATCTCCCCAGAATGCTGCCCTAACTCCTGCAACCTCTGTACTCCTTAATGTCCTTGACACGTCAATCGATCCTGCTAGACATGAACAAGTATAGCGTGAATCCAACCGGTGAGCTGCAAGTCAGAGTCTCAAGATCAGTGGCTCATAGGCCACATTCCTCCACATTACTACAGCTGAAAGATGAAGGCAAAGGAAGCCATGCTCCTGGTGTGCGTTTCAAAAAGTGTCCTGACCGGAGAGGCTTGGATGTGCTGAAGATGCACAAAAGGTTGAACACGATGTAGCCCGATATAGCCCGATGAATTGAAGGGCTCTTTGCACATGACAACAAATCTTTTCTGAAAGCTCCCCCTGCTGGGCCCAATTTGCGGCGTAGCAGCAACCGCCAGCACGCAGGAGATGATCAGAAGTGCGTCAGCTCCGGGTTCAGCCTGCTACGGGTGACTTTATAAGTCAGTTACCCAATCGAAGTGGCAGGGCTTCGTCGTCCACCATGATCATGTTGCAATACGTGGCATGATGCGGGGTGCCTGCATCTGCCAGTGATCGCTCTGCGCATAGCGACCTGGAGACTGATCCAAACAAAGGTGTTTCATTCATGGAGTAGCCTGCGTAGTCCATGCTGCCAGAATTGCTTCAGAGGCAGAACTGGTTGATAATTACCAGCAAATCTCGAACTATCTCGAACTGCAAAAGCAGTCGAAGGGAAATGACCAAAGCAAAACAGCCGTGCAAGCCCGATGCTCAATCAAATACGCAGTCGTCAATGCAAGGAACCTCCTGTGGCCATTCGGCGACCATTGCTGGGGATTGTTGCTTCTACCTCCAAGGTCTCCAGCGAGGCCACCTGCCAGTGCTTCTCAGAAATGAAGATCCCTTCGGCCCTTCGACATCACGCCGAGCCTCCAAACGAAGGATTGGCAAGTTCTTGTGTCTCACGATCGCGCATCTTTTCAGCGTTGTTGGGCCAAGCTCCATGGTGCCGTAGTCCACATCCTCTCAGAGTGCAATAAAAGCAAAAAAGAGTCCGGACCCGCCTCGCCTTCAAGCTGAAGGCCGAAGGCCAAGCCGTTTGTTGCACAAAGCGAAAGCTAGGTCTGGTTTAAGCACTGCACAGCTTTGAAGACATCCGGGAAGGACAAAAGGCCCTTTACAACTCTTGGAAAGGCGGATGATGCTTGCTCACTTTTTGGCTGCACCTTTTTTCTCGGAAGGAGGGAACGGTATGCTGGTCCCATGGCTGTTTAGTTTGTATGATCTGGTGCAGGGCTGATACTTTAGAGACATTTTGTACAGGGGCGTGGAGGCCAGACACCATAGTTAGATGAAGTGTCAAATGTCATCTGAGACAAACAACAGCCGGGGCACACGCAAACATGTGAACGTGTGTGAAGCGTGATTGTTCCAAATTGAGGTGCCGTATGACGCTGGTATTATGGTTTACTGACACGGTCCCAGCGCCAGCACATCGCAAGCTCTTGCTTTTCTTTTGCACTACATGAGATGTAAGTGGAGCCGCGAGTTTCACTGACGTTCGCAGATTTATTACTGACGCACGGGCATTGGTAGCCGAACTTTGCTCAAGACGAGATAGCGAGCTATCGCCGACAACGTGCCTGCAAAAAAATCCTGATGCAAACTGAAGCGCTCACCTGTTTCTGCAAGTTCCGCCATCGATGTGGAAACCCTCTTATAAGACTCCTTCATCAGTGCCTGTGCCACTGTTCACACAGGGTCCCTTTAAAGGGGTTTTGCTGGCTACATAAGGTTCTGTGGGGTTGGGCACTGCAGGATGTTGTGGGGCTGGGCACGCCAGGGACACTCTGCGGTTGGACACTGCAGAAATACTGCGCGGCTGGGCACTGCACATACACTGCAAAATCTAAGAACCCCACCGTGAGGATGGGAAACCAACAATGGCAACCAGAATCGGTCGCTAAAGCATCTCAGATGCTCGGAGGGTTTGTGCTGTGTGAGGCAGATCTCGCCATGCGCAGAGTGTCCCAGTCTCTACAAAAAAAATCGCATGAAATCTAGTCACCGGACCAGATGCAGAGCGAAAGTGCCAGACACCAAGACACAGCTAGCCCTCCACAGCCCGCCTTCCTGCCATAGATTTGAAAAACCGGCCGAGCAGCATCGATCTGCCATAGCAATATTAGTTCACATCGACCGATAGCACAACTGTCAAGAATGCGAGAATTTCTACTAGGGCGCCGGCAACCTCAACACTACATCGAGGATCAGCTTCGCAGCTTTGATAGGCCACTCGAAGCATGGGCCTCGCTCAATTGAAACAATCCATCCTGTGCACCCATGTTGTCGTGTCAGATCACACTTGAGCGGCGGTCCGTCTTGCTTTTGAGACCCCAAAAACGCCAATCAATAAAGGCCTGTGTGCAGGTGGAAACAGGTGGCGTGTTCATTGGTGACTTACAAAGGCTGTGTCCTCCCAGTGCTGCCATTGATAAGCACCCTCTTCGACGTCCTCTGCGATACAAGTCAACCCTGGCATGACAACCTGACTTGCTTTGGAGTGTCAGCAACAGTGCCTCATGCTAGCGAGAGACACATTGAGCACAGCCTCGGTCGAGACGTCGAGTCTTCACAATGCATCTTGAGTGATGCACGCCTCGCTGTTGGGCATCATCATGCTCCCGCAAATGGGAGTGGACCTGCACTCGAAGCAATCACGAGGGAGATACGGCGTAGGAAGGGATGGCATGACAGGGGACTGCCCCAATTCCAATTCGTCAGCTTCCATCTAGCTATGATGAAAGCCCGTCGCGCTGCCACGAAAGCTTGTTTCTGATAGTGCTCCACGGTGGTCATGTTGTGCATGCATGTGCTGCCGGTCGGCTTCGCTTAAAATAGGATCCACGTGACGCCAGCCCTGGTGCTGCATTTAAGTTACTCATGAGAGCCGAACACATGCATGCGCGGCTTTCTAGGCTTCTGCCAGACTAAATGCACGCAGCAATCATGAGTACCAGGGACTTTGGCATCTTGGTACTGCGCACTGCGCTGTCATCAAGGAGGTGGGGCGCACCATGGGGCTGAACTTGCACGCACGTCCTGAACTCTCTTGATGCCAAGCTGTCTGACGAGGGTGGGGTTCATAGTAACTTTGTTCTTGTGTGCAGGGTTTTGGTTCAGGCTTTCGGTTTGCAGTTTTTGTTCAAGCAAGCCTTGCGCAAATGGTGAAGGCTTCTCTGTCCGAGGTTTCCCAATGTACCCGTGTGCCTTTTCCCTGGGTCTAAAGCGTACACAGTTTCGTACCATCTCCAAAAAGCCACGGCTGCCCGGTGGCTAGCCCTCACCTTGTCCGTGTGCATTGTCTTGCGGCGTACGTGTATTGTTGCAGTGCTCCTGTCGTTACAAGTCCATTCTACCTATCACAAGTTGAACCAAACTTGGTGTACGACTTTTTCCTTCGAGCCCTTCCGAGAGGAAGCTCTTGCCAAACACACACAACTTTGAAGCAGCACGCTTCTGAAGGAACATTGCAGCATCCAATGACAGGCCACCCAGTGTACTCATGGATTTGGAAACACAACCTGACAAAATCAGGTCTGTCTCTCCTAAGTTTTGCAAATGCGCTGGCGCAAGGGTTCACTTGAACCCAATAACCTCAAAAACGCGCAGCAGCAGCAGCTCCAGCAGTGCTGTCGAGCCGCATCCCGTGTGGCTTGCCCAGACTGCTGAACACTAACAGTAATCCTATTTACAACTGGAGGGCGCTTAGTGTTTATAGCTTGGTGGTGTTGAGGGCTAGGGCTTAGGAGTTTAGGGTTTGGGATGCTTGTGGTTCTTTTTGGGAGGCGTGTAAGGCTTGGGAATTTACAGGGTGTGGGAGTGCTTAGGTTTTAGTGGCATTTTGCGTCTGCAGTGTATGGCTTTAAAGTGTTTCTTTTTGTCGGTTTTCGGTGTTTAAGATTGTGAGGTGTTTAAGGCTAAGGTCGTCACCCAAAATTTCTGGCATCAAGTGGCAAGTAAAATGGTAGGTCACAAAGCCGTGGCAAGCACGCACATTTGTTTTGGCATTCTCACGCAGCCTCATCATCACGCCTTCTCTGATTTCAAAGAACTTGCCAATCTCCTCAAGGTCACGGACGACTATGCGCTGAGCGTTGGTGGTGGTCATCGTCGGGACTAATGGGAACTACCCTTGACTAATGGGGCGATGATAAAACTCAATCAGAAGTCCTAAGCAATACACGGCCAGTGCCTTAGAAAAACTGAAATAAGCACGACATCACCATGAAACTCACATTTTCAGGCAGCGCTGGTCGTGTGGCCTTGATGGGCGTCCTGGCATGATGGTGGTTGCGATGGTGGCGGTGGGCGGTGGGCGATCGGTGGGCGATCGGTGGCGGCAGAAGTAGGTGGGCGTGGCCGTAGCCATGCGGCGTGCGGATGGGCCTGGGTGTGGGCGTTAGATTGCAGGCTCTAGGTTAGAGTTGTGGTTGTGGTTGTGGGTGTCCTCGTAGTTGTGGTGGTAGCGGTGGTTGTGGCGGCGCTCTTGGTCCCTATCACTGCGGTGTTGAATTTGGTTGGAATTTCCGCTTGCGTGCCGAGGACCAAAGGGGACGTTTGCAATCAGGATTGCACCGTTTCCGGTTTTGTTGCTGCAGCTGCTGCTTGAATTGACGAAGAACAATATGCGTCGTGGCTACACAGCGGCAGTGGCCTGAGCTGTAGATTCTGTATGTGATGCTCACGAATCATGAGCCCTCCAGCCTTTTCCAAAAAAGAAAGATATGTCTTTGAATCGTTTCAGTTTAGCAACTGCTGCCTGATAGCCAGCTCACGGAATCTCATGGACCCAATGAGGTCGGATCTCCAAACCCAAGTGCGCATGTTCTTCAAATGACTTGTACTGCAACTTCTCAACGACTGCAGCAAACAGCTATCAGGCTTTACGATTTTTTGCAAAGCCCGGGGCCTGGCTGCACCACAAGTTGGAGATGCGGCAGGTGCTGTGGCAACTCGAGCCTTGCACTGTGCAAAATGCCGAGCCAAGATGCAAGCAGAAGACTTGCCTGAGGAATAGGAAGTCGTACACTCTGCAACATCCTGGGTGCCAAAGCGCAGCACACTTCTTTGGTGGAGGAGCCGCAGTCCAGCAGCCAGGTCCTGGAGGCGGACCCTTGCTCACTGCCTTAGTTTCCCCCTCCTGGCAAACGCGCTCTCACATGGGTCTCAGCAAGATCTTTGGACGAGGCCAGGGTAGAATCCAGTAGGCCATTGCTGCGTAACCAAGAAAAGGCAGGCCACAGCCAACCTTGCGTGTGGGAGCTCGGGTTTGGAAAGGTGGGCTCGCTAGCCTGACAAGGCTTTTATACAATTCTGCGCCAGCTTGCTCAGCCAGCTGTTTGTCAAGTCGCAAGGCACACAGTGCACATGAAAGAATTCAGTTTACATGTCCTCTGGTCCTTGCTTGCATGAACAATCCTCCTTTCCTCACAAGATTGCAGAAGCCCCACTGAACCTTAGCTGATTCCCTGGATTGCAACTTGCCATCTTTACGTGAGAGGACACGGACACAAACCTTTCGCGGACTTCACTTACGAATTGCCACGATAAATACACAAGATCCATATGGCAGCCGGCTCGTGACATGATCGATCATTTTGCGTACCGGACATGTCATTGAGGTGGACTTCACACACGTTTTCTACGCAAGCGCTCCTGCAGGTCCCTTACAGATGGAAAAGCTCACACACCGAGCCACCCATGTCCACGCCTTCCAGCCTGCTTGTCCGTGGCCAGAGGCCTGCTTTTTTATCTGGTGCTGTGGCAGTGGGGTAAATGTCCACATGGCCATATATGGCCATAGCATCCCATAGCCACCTGCCTCAATCCTTGCAAGCAGCCCTTGGTTCTGTGCACAAACTAACTTACAGACATTTCTGGACCAGCATTCAAAGAGAACTTGTGACAAAAATGTGGACAGGAGCGTGCAAACAATCATTCGTACAGGAATTTGTCGGCAGGAACTTTGGTGAAAGAATGCAATCCGCGGGTGCATGTCGAGAACTTTGTCCACACCACACAGCACCTTGTCCGCAGTTTAAAGGCGGCCTTCGCTGCAATCCCATTCGCAACGGGAGTTCTCCTCCAACTCTGCTAGGATACTAAAGAGCGGGTGATTCGAGAGACTGATAGTAGCCGTGATCTGCCTGACGAACCCGACGAAGCAGCTTTGGAGATGCTCAGCTTTGCTGACAATCTGTGTTGACTGACCTGTCAAAAGTGTTGGGGATGCCCTTGACAGCTTAAAGAGCTCAAACAGCAGAGCAACCAACGACGGTCAGCAGCCACAGAAGGCATTCTCACCAAGTAGGTAGCTCGAAGGAGTCTCATAACGAGGACAAAGCGGCATGATGTTGCTTTCATGTGTGTCACAATGGCGCTTTGGGTGATGACCAAGTGACCCTTGTGGCTGCGAATGTGAGTACCTGCACACGCTCATGCTGGGTGAAATTGTGTGAAATCCTGTTGTGTGCTTGCGTGTGCTCCCTCTTCATGACGAACATGAGGATCTGAAAACACCTCATCAACTTAGAGCATGGCTGAGAAGAAAAGTTGATAGCATGAAGCTCGGCAGCATACAAATACGGGAGCCTTCCCAGCCACCAACGCTTAAGCTTCGCAACAGCCAATTGGACGCATCAGGTCACAAAGGCCCATGGGCAGCGATGGGCAGTTCAAAACTGAAGTGGACTTGTGGCTTTGCTCGTCTCAAGGATGAAAACTAGTAACAAAGAGGATAACAGCACAGGCTCTCCAGCGCTCATCAAGACACTTTAGGCCCTTGAGGCAGGCATGGGGATTGTTCGACGTGTATACAGGAAGGAGATGGATGCAAGCCAGTGGTCAACCACGGTGGCGCCGGTGCAAAGAAGCATTGGCGGGCGTGGCGCATGCAGGAGTGGGTACAACTTATCGCAAAAAGCAGGGGGCCACAAAAATGCAATTCGAAAATTTTCAAAGCAGCTGCCTCCTTGTTCTGGCTGGCTTCCCTAGATGAACTCACTACCGCGCAGACGTTGTCGTGCAACAAGGTTCGGATTGCGCGAAAGGCGAGCAACAGGCTGGCCAAAGCCCAGACCACACGCGTGGAGCGCAAAACGATGATTCTGCAAAAGGTGGCCAAGCGGTTGGCAGTGAGCCTTGGCATGTTGCGTCTTGGTGCTTTGAGAGGATGAGAGACGCAGCATCCTACGAACATGCAACGCGTCTGGTCGCCAAGCGTCACAATGTCAAGCTACCTGCATATGGTCCGGCATGGTCCGGCGCTCTGGGCCTGCAGCAGTCTCCGGTGCCTGTCAGTCGCTTGCTGTAAGTGGTGGACGGCAAGGGAGACCACCGGCGTGCCACTGCCCTTGCGGGATGCTCTGTTCTTCCAGCGATTGGTCAGACCCCGTACGGATGCATTTGGATTAGACCGGCCATCGGCACCCGGAAGCAACGCGCTTGCTCTTACACCCTTTGATTTTCTAAGTTGCCAGGCTGAGAACCGATCTCTTTCTTGAGACTGTAGTTCTGACAGCCAATTTCGGCTGCGAAAGGTGGGTGTGTTTGCAGCTGGCTTCGTGCAGCGTTTCATCTGTCATGCACACTTTGCGTTGGTAGCATGCCTGATTCTGCTAGAATCTAGAAGAACTTGCCAAAGGATCATGTACTATTCTTGCGCACCACCAAAGAACCTGGAGCAAAGAGTCTGACCTCTGGCTTGGCACAAACAAGCAAAAGCTAGCCTGATGAATGCTTTTTGCTTCCGAACACGTGGTGCATCCTTGCGGCCTGACAAGCTTTTGCAAGGCTCACATCGATGTCTCAAAATCTGCGGCCAATTCAGCTGTAGTCGACTTGCCACCACGGGAAGAAAAAAAACGCACGCATGAATCCTCACCAAACGGTAGCTAACAAAAGGCATCTGGAGCTGAGAATACGCAACTGAATGCAGGCCTACGCTGTTGCATCTGCCCTTCCCGACCAACCAATCTTTTGCACAATAACGTCGTGCGACACAGACGTATGAAACCTCCATTATTGAGTAATATCGTTTATCGCGAAAAAGGCACAGGCAAGATTAGACGAGAATAGCTGAACGAATTGCATGGCAAATATGAACATCAAAATTGCAACCTTGAGCCATGAGCATCTTGCTGTGTGCAGCCGCCTGATCCTGGACTCTGGGGCTTGGACGGGAAGACAAGCAGGGCTGCAGCTGGAACCTTACTTGCACCGCGACACCCCTCATGAACCTGTCAGCGACACACCTGCTTCAAGATCATCTGGGTCATGTGCGAGCTTCTCATGCAAGGACTTTGCCATAGGCTCCTTCGCGTGCTTTGCTTGGTAGTTAGGAGCGACGTAAAAGCATCGGCCAAGCGTCGCAATATGCAATATCTGGTCTTGCCTCTATGATCGGCGTTATCTGAAGCTCACCCGCCTGAGTCTTTGACATGTGTGCGGGCTGAAGTTCTCTGCTTCCAAATTCCATGCCTGTCTCCTCCTTAAAGGCCAAGTCTCGGGCTGCTTGCAAGTCATGGCTGGCATTGCCTCGCGACCGGTCTGCAAGATCTTCGAGCAAAGCTGATGAGCTTGCATGCTCCTCGGCTTGCCTTGCCTCCCATGCCATGAGCTAGCTGCAATGAAGACTGCCTGGCATCGGCATCCGCAACGCTTGTTGCGCTATGTTTCAATCCTATTTCCGTGCCGGGAACGCAGCAGCGACATCTCAGAGACATCCTCCTCGACCATTGCCTCGGTCAAGCAAATCAGGAACACAATGCGCTCACGACCCTGGCAACATTTGACTCTGAGCGGTCGCACAGGCAGAAACCTGCCTGATTCAAGTAAATTCCCCAATATATCCAAGTACATTTGAGTTAAGAAGTGAAACACGCAATAAGCCAATAAGCACGTCAACACGCGCTGCCCGTTTACAAGGTTTGTAGCCACTTCCAAGGCACAAGCCATTGTTTCGATTGCGCGCTGAGCTCCAAACGCGTACTCAGCAAATGTTTGGTTTGGATCAGACCACAGCTTGGTGACACCGTCATTGCGGACAGCGTCGTGCTCAGATCGTGACAGCCAACCCAATCACCAACATATGAATAGTTGAAAGCTCAAGCTCCAATAGCCAACTGAGAGCCCCTGCGCCTTCGGGAGTCTGGACCCTTCCTTTCCTTCTTCCTTTGATTCCTTTGCCTTCTTTTCGCTGGCTTTGTCATTTCCGGGCCTCCTATTCCTTTGAATCGCCTTCTTGCCGCCAATAACCTTCCCGTTGATGGCTCGATCCTTTTTATCAGCACCAAGTGCTCCCATGTCAAAATATATGTCTCAGCTGGGTTTTTGCCACCTTGATTCCTGATAGGGATTCAGTGCACCACCTCCCTAACAATACTCCTCCACTTCAGCTCGTCACTTCCGGTGGGGCATGAGATATCACGCAAGTAAGTATTTGCACGCGCTTGCCACTGGCAGCTGAACTAGGAACAATTTGCTGAATTCAATGCATGTTTTGTGAAATTTGCTAGTGGCGTGCGAGATACAGCTTGAGAAGTCAGGAGAAAAAGTGGCCGGGAGCACCCTTGAACAGACTCCGCCAACAGTCAGCTGGTGGAAACATACGTGCATACAACTGCAGCTTCTTGTGGTTCTATGGCTTGAGGTAACTTTACTGTTCATTGCTACTGAAGCGGGCTCAAGCTATAGAAAATTGCTGCGGCAGGCACGTGATGCCACATGTTTGATTAGTGGCACGATGAAACACTCTCCCCCCGCGGCTGAGACGAAGACCCTGATACTTTTGCCGGCCGCATGAAGTTGCACCTTGGCGTTGGGCTTGACAGGGGGATCTGCCCAACAGGGTCGGACTTTATCGGCATGGTATCTCCATGCTGTGTGTGAAACAACTTGCATGCACGGCCCCCTTTCCCCTAAGTTCGAGCAGAAAGCAAAACAAACTGCGAAAATCGTCCATCATCAAATGTTGAACATCCAGGAGTGCCCAGGTCTCACTGCATTCAAAAGATTACAGTTACAGTAGCTGCTGCCATCAGGCTCAGAGCGGTAGCAGTCCCGATTGAGTGCCGCATGGTCTGCCACTGTACTTTGAGTTTTCATGTTCCACATTGGTTATTCTGTCTATGCGTTCTCTTTCTCATTACTTCATAAAATTGGCAATCCAACACCATGGCAGCCGACTCAAGTGCGGACTTGCCAGCAGATGCGACAGCGACAACTGCGCCCACTGCGCCTACTGCGCCGGAGCCTGCGCAGCCTCCTTCTTCAGACCAACAAGGCCTCTTGCCAGCAAAAGCAGAACCTAAGCCCGACACTCCAATAGTAGTCGACAAGGCAGTTTTAGGCCCAGACTCCTTTATAGAAAAATTTTCTGATGAAACCATTTATGTTACTAATGCAGGCTCTCGCGAGACAATATCTGAATTGTGGTATGAGACTTTTCGAAGACAAAACCCAAAAGCGGGTAGCCTCTTCTACAGTCTCAACTGCTTTAGCCTCCCAACCCAGGTGGATATCGATAGCTGTCCCTTTTCTTCGGCGCATCCAACTGCTCCTTGGATACCCACCCTCCCCCCTTCCCAGAGATCAACATTTACCCATGGAAGCATTTACGTTATCTCCGGAGATCGGAATTCTCCGGTACCTGGAATGCTCTGACGAGATCAGAGACAAATTTACGATTGAAGCATTTACGTTATGGTCTCACATGCAGTTGTTTCACTCCAATCATATGGATGCTCCTAGCCCACAGGGCGAACAACATTTACCAGTGGAAACATTTAAGTTAGATTCTCACAACCTGGAATACTCTTCAACTATGGTTTCTCTAGAGGGCAGCATTGCCCCGTGTACATACAATGTGTACAAAGCCACGCATAGGGGGAAGTTACTTAGTCAGAATACCAGTCTCACTCTTAGCAGGTAGACGCCAGCCTCTTGGTAATCGCAAACGGTATAGGGTTTTTACCACTCGGTTTTTTGACTTTTGCGATTTCCATTCGCATTGCAGTGCGACGCCTTACCTTCGGCATCGAATGACCCTAAATGGTTTTGCTAGTAAGGGTTTAAACAAGCTTGCCCATGCCCTCAACGGTAATCATATCTCCTGGCACGTTCCTACCCCACATCATCGCTCTACACAATGGGCAGGCTCATTTGCTATACCAAATGGAATGATAGTTTTTGACTATGCCTTCTACGGCAAGGAAAAATTGTGGATCCGGCTGATACAGATCGCACCTCTTCCCCTAGATTGTACGGGACACTGCTACGGTCGGTCGCCTCCTGCGGGGGCGGGCCGGGAAGCCGCTGGACATACTTCCAAGAATTCAGGAGAGTATGGTATGGAGATCCAAACCCAATCACTCCTCGAGAGATATGGATTCTCCGGGCAGAGCCCCAGACATTTACCAATGGAAACATTTACGTTATTGGGACTTCGGTCCAGACGACATTTACGTTAGCGACTTTGACGACGACTCCTCCGATCTCCAGAGAGGATGCCCCTGCCCATCAGGCAGTCCCGCGCGGCTACCAAGACCGACGAGCTCTCAGGGGCACTCATAGAGGAGTAAGATCCTTCAATTCTTTTCAGAGAAAATTTGACTCTTGGAAGTCTTAACAAAGATCTTCCAGACAGGATTACAGGCTATGGAAGTCCACCCTGAGGACACACGGTGATCAGAATCCGAAGCCCCGGGTTTGTCCAACCTCGGCAGCACAGTATCGACTCTGTTCCCAAGATTCCCAAGCTAAAAAAGGATCTAACCAACTCAGACATTCTGAAAAGACAGCCACAGCTCCTTTACCCACAGGTTTTGATATCAACATTGCTACATGGAATGTAGAAGGACTAAGAGAAGTTGCTCAATATGATCAAATCCTTCCTTCCTGACATCTCGACATATTCATTTACTAGCAGCCCAGGAGACCAAGTCAGACTCTGTCAGTACATTTAACAAATCAGCCTGGCAAATTCTCCACCCTGGAGCCGCCAATGCTAGGCATCATGGAGTAGGTTTCTTTGTTTCCCCTTCCCTTCGCCTCCATGCATCAAAGTTCCTAGCACATTCTCCTAGGATCTGTGAGCTCACTATTCACACCAACCCACATCCTATCACAATCTTCTCCATTTATGCCCCCAGTACTGTTGATGATTCCCATGAAGATGTAGCTAGAAAAGATTTCTTCTGGTCCCAACTTGACAGCATTGTTACGGAGCATCCCAACTCCTGAGCATCTAGATCCCGATCAGGAGCACATAGGCCCACATGTCTGGGGCAAAAGACAAGGTATTGAGGACTCAGACAGGGACAACGTGCTCTACTTATTAGATTTTATGCAGTCCCATCTTCTTTTGCTACCCCAAACCTTCACCGATTTGCCTGATGCTCGCAAGGTGTCGTACAAAGAGATGACCAGCAGCACCGACTGCCTGGAAGACGTCGATGTTATGGATTGGACCACCCTAGATAATGCTTCTATCGCCCACCCGATTTTCCCAGACATTAGCTTCAAAGGCTCAATCTTTCAACAGCTTATCAATTCCCGTCACCTTCCCCTTTTGTTTACCTATCGCTCCTCTTTTGTTCCCAAATCCTCCTTCAAGTTAGACCCGAAGCTAAACTAGACCTGCACTTCCGATTTTTATACAGCTGTAGAATTTGATCTTCTTTCCTCCGCTGGAAATTCTGTTTGTTCTGTATCTACTACTACTCTCACTCTTGTTGCTTACACAGATGGTTCTTGCCCCAATAACTGCACAGTAGGTCCTGATAACCCAGCCGGCTGGGGCTTCGCGTTGTATACCTCAACTACTCCTTTGTCTCATCATTTAGATGTGGATTCGCATTGGCTCCACTCCCACGGTATGGTCAAAACTACTCCGTTAGATGAAAATGCTCTTGTTCCACTTGATGGATCTGATAATACAGGAGAAATGCGTGCTATTATTGAGCTCGTTGACTATATTCTCTATTACTCCCAATTACCTCACGGGTCTACCATAGATATTTTCATCGATTCTACTAACGTTATTCGCTCATTACAGGGCGACCAGCTTCCTTCAACACACCATCAACTTCTTGAATTAACACAGCAATATTACACCGCCCTCCGTGCTGTTTACAAAGTGGAGCTCCGTAAGGTCCCCTCTCATATAGGAATTCCTGGACATGACTTCGCTGACTCATTGGCAAAACGCGGTGTCACATCATACGGCACTTTGGGCTGTTTTTCTCCTCCACGTACCCAGCCTCTTTCGCCTCCTCAGTTAGGATACAACTCTGACATCTGGAATACTAAATCACCACAGGAACAATCGGAATTCCTTTGTTCTTTGGAGCATGGCGCCGCCCGGGTGACCGGATCCTGACCGGGCCCCACCCCGGTTTCCCGGTCAGCCCGGTTTCCCGGTCAGCCGGTTTCCCGGTCAGCCCGGTTTCCCGGTCAGC
>CAJNIZ010043097.1:14684-30284 GCA_905231905.1 Symbiodinium pilosum
GTTTTCCGGTCAACCGGGATCCGGTTTCTTGGTCAGGTCAGCCCGGTTTCCCGTCAACCGGGATCCAGTTTCCCGGTCAGGTCAGCGGTCGGTCAACCGGGATCCGGTTTCCCGGTCCCGGTCAACCGGGATCCGGTTTCCCGGTCACCCGGTCCCGGTTTCCCGGTCACGGTCAGTCCATAGGCTGTGGCGCCCTTCTGGTTCTTTGCTCCTCAAACACCGCCCTCTCATCCCCACTTTGCCTAATTCTCCTAAAAAGCCTTGGATCTCCGAAGCCACCCTTTCTCTTATCTCCTCGTTTCAATCAGTTACCGATTTAACTGTACCCGGGCTCAAATCCATTCGAAAACGCATCAAAAAATCCGCCTCCAAAGATAAGCAACGATTCATTGCAGCACATCTCCAGGAGGATTTTCATGGATCTTCTATTCAGCAATGGAGTACAGCTAGATCTATTCGCAAACCTTTTGTTCCACGCTCAGTCAATCTTTACAATATACATGGCAAACTCACCTCGAAACATCAACGCGCCTCCACATTTGATGAATATCTTTCACAAAAGGTATGGAAAGCTCCTGACGAACAGCATCATATTCCCCCCTCTCCTTCTCCTATCATACAGTGTGATTCTCCTTTTACAATGGCTGAGCTCAATATAGTGCTACGTTATCTTAGCCGAGGCCGATGTCCAGGCCACGACTCCATCACCACTGATATGCTGAAAGGATCACCTTACATTCTCAAACGTGTTCTCTTAGACCATTTCAATCACTGTCTCTCTACTTCTACTGCCCCGGACTCTTGGGCTCTCTCTGAAGTTGTAATGTTGGTCAAAAAAATCCAACTAGATACTAGGGACCTCTCCAATTAGCGACCTATCTCCCTCACCAATACTATGTACAAGATATATGCCTCCCTTGTTCAGAAACGCCTTTCTCATTTCTTTGATGACAGAATCCGCTCTACTGAATTCGGCTTCCGAGCTAAACGTTCTACCACTCAACCTATTCATATTACGCGAAGAATCCTTGAAGTTTTCGAACGCCAGCAAAACTCCCTTCATTTGCTCTTTCTCGATTGGTCAAAGGCCTTCGACTCGGTCACCTTCTTAGCCATAGAATCAACTCTCGTTCACTTTGGAGTACCACCCCTTTTCGTCCAATCTATTCTTTCCTTGTATGCTTCCCCCTAAATTTAAAGTCCGCGACTCTGGGCACAGCTCGGTTGTTTCCCACAAACACGTGGTCTACGTCAAGGTTGTCCACTTTCTCCTTACCTCTTCAACTTTGTTCTGTCTCACCTCTTCCATGACGTCGAATCCTCCTATGTCTCTCAGTTTGGTCTTCTCTCTGGTGTCATTAACACCCCCTTCCCTTTTTGGGACCTAGAGTATGCAGATGACACGGTGCTTCTTTCCAACTCGGCTCAACAGCTCACTCGTCTCCTACATCTCCTTCAATGGGAGGCATACATCCGTGGTCTTACTTTCAATTTCGATAAATGTGCCAATCTTCGTCTCCATTCTACAGAGCGAATTTCCTTTTCCCCTCATCTTTCTTCCCCGTGCAGCTGCTTCCAATGCTCTGGGCACGATCCCGCTCCTTCCCTGGTTCCCCTCTCGGATGAGGTAAAGTATCTCGGAGTTTTTCTTGATGCTTCTTCCAGTAATAGGAAGAATGTCTCTTACAGAATCTCCCAAGCTGTCTCAGCATCCAAACTCCTTAAACCGTTACTGGGGCACAGATCCCTTCCGCCCTCCTGGAAGCTCACTGTTTATAGGTCAGTAGTCCAGTCTATTCTCCTTTACGCTATGGACAGCGTTCAGCTCACTCCTCCTCAACTAACTAGACTCGATCATGTACATTTTAAATCTATCAGACGCATTTTCGGTATAAAATCATCATTTTACCATAGTCCTCAACCCCTCCACGGAGGGGTGTTCAAATCAATTTCTTACGGGGCTTGCCTACAACTCTAGGAGAGTTATTACTCCCGCCCAAATCTATTCACAAAACCATCTCACCTTGCTAGGACATTTATTCTGGCATCCAGATTCACTTGCATTTAACTCTACCTGTATGCCTTCTGGGCAATATAGATACACCAGGGGCCCGAATAGAGTCGGCCGCCCACGTCTCCATTGGGCCGAGTCTACAATGGCTGAGGCGTCTCAACGCATAACACATTTAGCCTCAGACGAACCTCCTTCCCACTATGACATCAAAAACTCTTTTTCCGGATCCCCAACATTACTCTGGTAAGATCCTCACATGTAATTATCAACCTCCTTGATGCGGATGGACAATACCTCCCTTTATAGATGAATTCAACCTATGACTCAAAATAGAAGGGCTTGGGCAAGCGTGGCGTAGTCCATAAACCCCCTAGAAAACCCATTAGAAATAGAGAAGATAGCTGCCGAAGCTGACGGCCTTTCTGACAAAGGCTTGCGCATTGGAGAAAAAAAAAGCTGTTGCCATCTCAGGAAGCGCTTCCCAGAGTGGGAATCGGAATGCTCTCTCTCTAGTTTTTCTCTAAGTCGCCAGACGGTTCACAAGCATAAAACTTTGTACCAAAGGCGTTGTCTTCGGCGTACTGCGAAAAGACACGACTTTTCACTGCCAACCATGCAAATATCCTGTCAGTTCTCTTTTGAAGGATCCTTTTGGCCCAGGCTTGTCCATCCGAATCCCACACAGCTCTAAGCCACCAAGCAAAACAAGCAACGAAGATCTTTTGGCCTTTGCGCTTGGTGGAAACATCACACAAAAAAGCTCGAGCTCAAGGCCCGTGCGTGACTGCTGCTGGTAAAACGCAGCTCGTGGATCCCACAAATCTCTCCTGCAACCAACAGCTGCACAAGTCGCACAAGTCTACACGTACGGGCGTGCAGAATCCTGCAGCATTAAGCTCGGCTGCGAGGCACCACCTTGGCAAAATTTCGCTCTTAACTTTGAGAATCTTGGGAGTTGTGAAAGAAAGATGGGTGGCAGACAGCAGCAGCCAATGGAACGGCAGCAGCAACATGCATCCGCCTGCAGCTATGCAACCTGCTTCCACACAGTGACATGTTTTTTTGCTTCAGAGCCTTTGGACAAAAAGCTTGCCCCTTCTAAAGCTGTCTTGAACAACTCTCTGCTTTGCCAGGATGTTTTGCAACATTGCTCCAGACCATTTCACGGTCCGCAAGTGCTGTTTCGTGTGTTCGCGTGTCTTGGCCTTACATTTCGGCTTGCCTCTCCAGTGCGAAGCCTCAAGCGTGGACTTGCAGTTTTGCGATCATCGTCAGTCAACAATCCTCCGCCTTGAGCCTTGTGCAGTATGTATCCCGTGCAAATGTTCTGCGAGTTTGCATTCATGAAAAATTTCTTTGCGGCCCTACCCCATGCTTACTGAGCTCCGTGCAAATGACTCTTGAATCGGGCCCGACGATGAAGAGGTTTGGCTGATAACGATTTTGCGCTGCCAAGTCCCTCAACTCTGAGTTCGTGAGTTGCCTACACCTGTTGCAGTTTCACCATCGAACTGTGTTTATGTCTTCTGCTTGGGGTGGAATCGGTTCGGTAAGCCTTGAACCAACGAAGTTTGAAGCTGGGGCATGGCAAGACAACCATGTTGCAGCAGTTGCGGCTGAACTCGGACCCAGCAACTGTTTTGGCAGAGCTCGATGGTTCCCACGCGGCATCATGCGGCACTACGCCGCATGAAGTCCAGGGAGGCGTTTCGGCCTAGACGTGGTGAACTATCAGCGCTCGACGTCTTCCGAGCTGCTGCCATCCTCCGACATGTGGCCACATGCTCAGCACAGGACAAATAACGGCAACTCAGAGAGACAGCTTCAGGCCTCAGGATCGGAGCCCGTGCCCCAGCAGATGAAGGCCGTGGCGTAACCCTGGCGTCTCAGCTCCTGGACTAACGGGCAGATCTCTGGGGTATCAATGTTGCAAGGTTCGACGAATGCTCCTTCTCGCCATTTCGCAACCGGATAAAGAGCTCTATTGTTCTAAGTGAGCTCTCTCCCTAGAAAACTTGGCACGAATGAGGGCCTCACCCTGCACTCACTGCCCCGGGACGGGATTCAGGAGCACTACAATATCCCAACATCCAAGCATGATAGCACTACACTTCCAATGGTGCTTTCCAGCCCTTGTAATGGTACAGAAATGGTGACTAGTAGCATTTGCAGACTACAATGAAACACACAGCTTGCAATTGTCGAAGGTGCCAATCCATGAATCGGTGTATGAAGGCCACTCGGTCGAACTTCTATCCCACAAAATCATAAGTCTTAAGCGTCTTCAGCGATGCGGAATGCATGCTTCACCAGTGCAAGTCCAGCGCAGAACCTGAACAGTCTGTGCTGGCCGGCCTGCCAAAAAAGAAAACGCGCAGGAGAAAAGACACGGCCGGGCAGCTGGGTACCCCCCCTTGGCCGCTGTGCGCCCCTCAACCTCTGGCTGCGCCAGCGCCCTCTTCACAAAGACCCAAAGCTCTCCGGGCAGCTGAACCACAGCTGTGGCTTTCGGCGGAACACTCTGTTGACAAGAAAGCGCCAAAGCAATGTCTCGAGGAATCGCCTAAGGTCCCAAACTCCACAATGTAATGAAAGCGCTTCATAGCAACAGTATGCCAGACCTTTTCAAGAGTTGCTCGATGTGAGGCCACTGCCCTGCTCCTTCAGGATAATCCTCGATGACCCAAAGCGCCAGTGTCCCACTGCAGGAATCTCGTCCTTGGTCGAGCGCGCGCACGCCTCTGGTTCTTGTTTGACATCAGCTTGGCAGAGCTGTGCTTTTGACGCACAACATGTCAATGTCCACCACGCATTCCACGGCCTCTCGGTCTCTATCTGCTACGCTAGAGCGTCGAGCTTGCCGAGCTCGTGCAGAAGTTGCGATTGCCGGACCAAGTCTTTGATCTTGTGGCGATGGTGAAGCAACTTGATACCAAAATTACAAAGATGGTGGTGCGCCTGGTGCCTGACCCATGCTGGGGCCCGCGAATTCGATGGGGACAGAGTTCAGGGTGAAGGGTTTGGAGTTGTTTGGATTAGAGCATAAGGTTTGGGACTGTTTAGGGCTAGGGTTTGGGGTCGTTCAGGATTAGTGCTGTTCAAGGTTTCGATTTGGGGGTTGTCAAGGGTTTGGGGTTGCTGGTGGCGTGTTCAGGGTTTTGAATTCGGGGATGCTCAGAGTTTAGATTTGCTGGCTGTCTAGCCAAGACGGCTTGGGGTCCCAAAGGCACAAGGCTGGGTATAGGGTTTAAAAACATACATGTGAAGCACGGGAGGGAGAAGGTGGCCCCTAAGGCCTAAGACCTAGGCCGAGCTTCTGCACCTGCACCCGGAGGCTGTACACAACACATACAACACTTTTAAGCTTGCATCGTAACTCCGACGGTTTCAGGTTGCTTACGGCTTCGGGCTTATCATTGTTTTGGGTCTGGGCTCCCACTTTTTTCAGGGTTTGGGACCCCAATAACTGCGCCTGCAACGCTGTTGGAGCTTGCCATGCTGGCTTATTCAAGGTCTAGGGCTTGGGGTTATTTGCAGCTTTCGGGTAGGTGTTGTTCAGGCTTTAGGATTTGGATTTGTTTAGGTTTTCGGCTGCTTAATGTTTGGATTTAGCCTTTGTTTGGGGTGTAGGCTGAGTTTGGGGCTTTTGATTGTTCAGAGTCTTAGGCCTGAAGAGAAAGATGTAGTGTTCGAGCGGAGGGATCAAATGATGGGCCAACCGGCTGACGGGCCGACCAACCGATCAACCGATCGACTGAAACGGCCACGTGGAGAATCTCGTTTCCTGCTCTTTGTGCTGCGGCACGGCACTGCAACGCTGCTTTGTTCTCTCTTTGGCTACGTGAGGCCAAACGTCAAAATCACACAATAGTCAAGCCTGAAAGCTTGTCCTGCGCCGCCTACACCCTTAATCCAGATCCTGTGCCCTGGCGCACAACGCACAAAACTGGGCTCCCGTTTGGCTAGTTCAGGAAGCTGCTCGGGTAGTTCCAGCCGACCTATGCACATCTTGCGGCTACTTGGCGGCTTCAAAGTGAATGCCGGTGTGGGCGAGTGAGCAACCAAGTGCATGTGCAAACTTGCATCAGGCGTTCTTACCTTGCCTTCGGTCTGCCCCTACAGCCGAACCAAAATTAAACACAGGTTCATGTGACTCATAATACAAGTGTTTAAACAGTACATTGCTGATAGCAGGCAGGAAGCGCGTAACCCATGATCGATGCAAGTGCATGCACGAGGGTAGCTAGGCCACGGGCGTTCCGGGCAATACCACCAAATCTGCAGCAAACAGGCAGGGCGAAAAATGAGCCCGATGCTTCAAGACCACAGGGCTGAACACAATTCAAGGCTGGATAAGGCTCTGGCAGCTAGATGGCTCCCGACCATAAACAAGCCTGCAGATACCTGCCAGTTCACTAGTTACCAGTATGCTGGTGTTGTTTTGCCAAGGAATCCAGAGCCTCGAACCAGTATTCTAAAGTCTTCAGGAGAAGACACCTGCAACAAGGGAAGCAAATGCAAACGGCATGAAATGGGTGGCTGCCTCAGCAGGTCTCTAAGGCATCCGCGGGCCATGTGCTGTGTCCAGCAGCAACTTCTCCTTGTCTGCAATGGCCTGGAATGAGGGGCGCTATGTCTTAGACCTTTCGATGCCAACTCTGATCCTGCGAAATGTGCACAGCCAGGGCCAGGTGATCGCCGCCTCTGATTCAGGGTCTTCTGGCAATGTTTTTTCATGTTTTGGCTTTTAGCTGCTTCCAGGTTTGGCCCCATATTCGCCTGGCTTTTGCAACACGTACTCGAAGTCAATCTTGCTGGGAACCACCCACACGTCCGCACCTCAGTGCTTTCAAAACTCATTCTGTTTGACAGAGCTTGCCTGAGCCGGAGACATGAATCTGTTCCCAACGAGTCAACGGACTTTGGCGATAGAAATCCGCAGACCTGGAATGAGTCCAACTTCGAAGTGCGAAATGAAATCCAAAAAGTTAGCGCATCCTGACCATGGCTTATGAGACCCGCATGAAAATTCTTGGGTGTTCCACCTGAGGACGGCGCTTGGAAGGCAACCCCAGAGCAAAGAGACAGTCCAATCAGAGCGGCTCGAACACGCCATTCCCCAGGCCTCATCTCTATGTGGTTGGTTGCCTATTCTCTTTACCGAACCTTGTCTGTCTGGAACTGGTGTTCCAAAAGTCAACACACATAAAAAAACTACTGAGCCGGGAGATTCTGAATGAATGCGAAGCAACTGTCGAACACTTAGGCAGCATACGGATGTTCTTCCAAATTCTAGCATCGATGCCCCAACGATAAGGGTTCCTTGCGCCCAACCTTGTGCCCTGTTACGCAATTTGGGTATAAACATGCAATTTTCTAGCGGAGCTATTCCACGCCCACCCTTCACCCACTCAAATCCCCTTTTGCGAGGACCGGTCGTTTCCGCCTAGCACAAAGAGCTATCAAACTGGGCACGACTGCGGAAGCAGTGGCAACATGCTCACATTGTACAACACAAACTGTACGAGCTACAAAGCAGCCCTACCTCGCACCTGTGACTCTTTTGGCGTCAGTGGGGTGTCTGTACATGTTTCGCTTTCAGGATCAAGCGTAATTTTACGTCTTGTCTTCATGAGGCTTCATTTTCCGTCTCTGAAGGTGCTTGTCTCTTTTCTTCACGATGCCGCGGCCTCCCACACCCCTCCTCCGAGGGGTTTCCGTAAGCGTTATCAACCCCCTCCGCGGGAGGTTCCAGGGGAATGCAACATAAGGCTACAGGAAAGGAAAAATTACCACACGTGGCCCAAGCAGAGGTTTATAGGGGTATGAAGGGGAGAGGGGGCCGGAGGCCAAGACCATCGAGTGAAATAGGAAGGGGGCACAGAACAAAAGCAGCACCTTCGCTAAATAGACCAAAAGCGGCACAACAGCATCCTGGATAAAAAGGGCCCGGCCCTAGCTGTTCAGGAAGTACCTTCCTACGCTTGGCCCTCCATGTAGAAAACAGCAAGTCAAAGCAGCAACGGACTTTCAGGCAGAAAGTGCTCGGATTATGACTGTGTCGACGGGAACATATGCCCCTGCTGTGTTCGGTGAAATTGATCATACAAGTTGAGCTGTGCAAGCATGCTGTGCTATGCGAGCTTGCTATGCGAAGCAGTGCATTAATACAGGGCGTGGTGGGTGGGTGCTTCGAAAAATGCATGCTCCGGGCCAAGCTACAGAAAGTACACATAATGCCACGCAAGCGTGAGGACACGGTACTCCAAAACATGCATGAGAAAATTAAACGTGCTACGTTCAGGAAGTACTTTCCTACGCTTGGCCCTCCATGCAGAAAACAGCTGGTCAAAGCAGCAACGGACTTTTAGGCAGATGGTGCTCGGATTGTGACTGTGTCGACGGGAACATATGCCCCATCTTTAGGTCCGAGCACCTCGGTGTAGCTTGCTGCTTCTACCCCTTCCGCGTCAGAGGTGGGCGTAGCTGCAAAAGCCACGTTCAGAACGAGCTATGCTTGTGTTTGAATATCAGGGAGCGTCAACATGCGATGCTGTAGCTCCTTTTTTCATGCTGGTGTAGTTCCTGCAGGAAGCACAAATTTGAAGTGCTTGGATTGCAACCTGCGAAATGCTAGCATGGCTAATGCGAGTTGGGCCAGTGTCTCAAAGCATGCTATGCACGCCTGCGCGTGCTTAATTAGTGCTAGCCAGAATTTGCGTGCTTCTGTCATGGTCCAGGTCTCGGAAAACCAAAGGACTGCTTGGATGTGCTAATCCAGCCTCCTATGCCAATTGTTTCCCCCTCTGCCACAGCGTCTGCAGCTGCCATGCAGGGCAGTAAGGGAGCTTGTCGCATTGCGCGGAGCTGATCATGCGAGAAGCCTGACGCAAGCCAGCGGAGCGCTTGTCTACTTTCGTTGCGAAGGTGTACTTCGCTTCTCGAAGGGTCTGAGAGGCGGACCCACTGCGGCTTGCGCGCAGGTGGCACTGCGGGCACATCTTGCTTGCTGTTGATAGTGATGGCGCCTACTGCAAGAAGTTTTGACTTTGCTGAGATCCACATGCCCAGCACCTGAGCTGTGACTACTGCGTAAGGGGACAGGCTGTCCCTAAATCTTCGCCAGTCTCTTGCATGTATCTGGAGCAGTGTGCCTCTACTGCTGCGCAAATCTTTGTAGAGTGGGGCCAGATATGGCCTGCGAAGCGGACACGTGCTTATGGCCCACATGAGAAGTCCAAGTGAGCTTTCCAGGAACTTTCTCTGAATTTTCTTTGAACCTGCCAGCTTTTTCAGCTGAGTGCGTAGCTTGGCTAGTTTTGCCTGCGCCAGGTGAAGGCAGTCTATGTCCAGGTGGAAGGTCCATCCGCACCATGTAATGGAGTCACCTAGCTGTGCTTTGCGCCAGCTCATGGGTGCACGCAGCGCAGAGAGCAGGAAAGTGACCAGCACAACTTGTTTCTTCCAGGAGCTGCGCTGCCAGGATACACGCATCGCCTCGAACGGAGCCAAGGGAACTTTGAGGCAAGTAGGCCTCTCTCATCATCCTTGGTCTGGCTCCGTCTTGTCCTTGCGCGGAACTCCCATTCATGGAAGTCCTTCACAGAACCAGCATAGACCAGAAATCCACATTCCCTGAGGCCTGTTTCCCGTTTATGGCCCAAGGAACTCGCTGCCATTGCGGGCGCAGGGGGTCACCACCACAAGAACGGTCAAGGGAGAGCGTGGGCGCAGGAGACCCTGTTCTCTTGACAAGGCTCGGGTAGCAGCACGCAGACCGGTCGTGTTCGCCTAAAAGGCTATCAGATGTCGGCGGAAGCAGTGGCAAAATTCAGCATGCTCAAACTGTACAACACACACTGCACGCGCAACAAGACAGCCCTATTTGACACCTTTAGTTCTCACTTTGGACTTCAAATCTAGCAAGCTTCGGAAACTTGCTACGATATGTCAGGGCCCTCAAATCAGGGATTGTAAAGAGACATCTTCTGACGCCCAGCAGTTGGAAACATGGACACGAGTACTCGGCACGCGCACTTCTTACGTACGCCTCACGGTGGCAAGTTGAATCTTGTCACGGCAGCCATGGGGAGACTCCCACATAACCCTGGGATACAAGTTGCCACTTTACAACAAAAAGCTTTGCAACAGCAGGCGCGCGTGCCCCCACTTTTTGCTGCTCTAACGTGGGGTTGAGCATGGCGATTTCCAAACGCAATCAAATCTTGACAAGAACCTTGACAAATGACAAGTCCAAACAGCGAAAGCCCACCTCTTTGTAAGATCTAGGTAGGCAGCTGAACAATCCACGCAGGCCCACAACACCCCAACGAGAGCTGGTCTCTTCACGAGGAACTTCTCTCGGGATCTCAAACCAACTGCACGGAACTCCTTGCCAGCCAGCAAGCTCGCCGCTCGCCCAGACTCAGCCATCGTCAAAAGGCCAACCGCTGCTTTCGCACCCGACCAGATCTTGTCTATGAAGACGTTGGCTTTAAACCCCAACGCTAGATCTCCAACAGCTCCGAGAGATTCTCTATCCTCTCACGAAAGCCGCTTCAACTGCTTCAGAGTCGATTGGTAGAAAAACGTCTCTGTCTCTGCCTTGGACAGGGGAGCCACCATCTCGATGGGCACAGTGTGAATCTTCCGAGTCAGCCATTGCTGGCAGACTTCACTGATGAACTGATGAGTTTGAAGAAGCCGGCGGCCGAAGAAAACTCAGCCAATTTGAGCTAAGCCTTCTTCACATCAACGGAGATCTGGCACGAAGCCATCGGTAAAGATCACCACGTCGACTCTATTTGTGGACCTAGTGGAGATCTCTCTTGGTGGCCCCGACAAAACTAATCTCCTCCGCCGTTCAAGATTAAGGAATCTCTCTACGCCGTTGAGCGTCAGCCAATCAGTGGACTGACCTTTGAGGTATTACCGCTCGGAGATGGACCTGACGAAAGCTGGGACCCAAACATGAGCTTGCCCGGACCCAGTTCCAGCCTGCGCGACACCGTCAATATTGTCAACTCCTCTCCTTCTGACATCATCTTTTCCAGGTTGCAGGCGGGCCCGATGCTCACTGGAGGCACGGAGCTGGAGCTTCTTCTGAACGAAGCCAGCTCCTAGTTTCGGAGATCTCGAAACTGTATTTGTCGTCGTAGAAGTTTAAGGCCGCACAAAGTTAAAGACCACTGCGAGGATACCGTTCATCGCCGCAGGCCCCTGTTGTCGTTGTAGACTGCTACCATCAACCCGAAGGGGTGACTGATCATCACAAAGAACTTCGCGACGCCATCACCAGGATCCTTAAAGCAGGTCAATGTGAACTTTCGATGATTTGGTTGAACTTGCCACTGACGGTAGGCTGTTCCCTCACCCAGAACCCACAACGCTAACTGTCGCCCACCAAATCTGGTCTCGAGCTCTCCAAGCACCGCAACGTTGAGATTCATATTCGGCAGCTGGAGTTTCTTCATGATCACGGCGGTCCGGTTGGTTAGGTTCGAGGCTGCGCTGCCACAGCCTCTGACCTATTTTTCTGAACCACACCTTTGCATCGGGACCCAGTCTGGTAGCGCAGAGGCCGCCTAGCGAGCGATGGGTGGAACTGGCTGAGCTTGTCCAATCACAATGTCTTCCACCATGAGCGCAGCGGGCTGAGAAAGCTTGTCCAAGTCGCCAGCTTGGTCGCAAAGACCTCCAGCCTCGGCTCTTGGCCCTGTCAATTTTCAGCGAACAGAGCTTGAGCTTTGCGGCACCTGGCGTCACACCTCTCAGCGCCCACCATGTGACCTCTCTGTTGTCTTCCTTATCTTTATCGGTGAACCTCTGAGAGCGCGCCAAAGCGCTAGACTAACAATTGCCAGCACAGCGTCTCAGCAAAGGCCCTCGACCGCCTGCGTTGATGGTGCCCAAGCAGAGCTGGACAGACAGAAAACAAAAACGCAGCCAGCGCAAGCACACCTACTGTTGTTTTCTTTTAGGCGGAATGTCAAATGGCAGAAAAGTCAGGGACAGGTCGCTGCTTGGGTATCCAGATGGACATCGTAGCATCAAGCGCCTCACAGAGAGGGGACAGAAACTCCTCAAAGGGCAGTCAGAAATTCACCAGGGTTGATGAGAAGCTGCTTGCAAAGGTCCCTCAGCCTGTCAGGGGGAACTTGGCAAGCAGAGGAGGAAGCAGTGCCCGCCTGGATGATGAATTCCGAGGCGCAGACCTCGCACTCCAGCCAGGCAACAAATGACACCTAAAGGTCAAGGATTCACTACGCGGCGCAGGGGCAGTGGGCGCCAAAAAGGCCTTGCAGACGGCCAACTGCAGATTTAAAGCCCATCACAGACAGGCTAGAAGGGCTCAAGACAGACAGAAGCCATTCTGGCAGCATGCCATCACAGAAGGCACACCATGCCTCACAGCGTGGATAGCGGGCAATGGCGCGCGTTGCAGCTGCAGCGCCTTGGATGACGGGCAGGTTTGAAGGCTAACGTGGGGGCCTGGCCCGTCAGCTGTTCGTGGGTGGCAACTGGCTGCACCACCAGCAGGCAAGCGCCAAGGTTTGAATCAAAACGAGGGCGTTTGCACAGTAACAAAACCCGGTGCATATGGTGACTAGGCACAGGAACCTGAACACCAGAAAAGCGGCCTGTGGCAACAGGCACCGTGCAATGACACTGGTAGAGGGGCCAGCCTGAAACAGGGCAGAGGCGCACGAGAGGTAGGGCTGGGCGTCCGGAATGCACACCTGCCAGGACCGAGATTGCAGGCGAGTCCCGGCCCAGACAAGGCAGGGCACCCAGAGGCGAGACAGGCAGCCAGAGTAGGTAGACCCAATAACGCCCGACTGATGAGAGTCGAGATGTTGCTAACTGTCAACCGCGTCATCCAACGTGTAATTGGCGAACACACTGGCGTGGTACCCGGAGTTGGGAGGCACTAGCGGTCATGATCTCCCGCACCAACGAAAGCGAGACCATCCTGGAATCCTTCGTGTTGGCCACGGTGACCTCTGTCCGCCTTGCGTCATCGTCACAAGGTTACAAGGTGCAACAGGTTCATTGTGCTGAGGAAGGCGAACTTCATATCAGCCTTTAGTGTTCCCATGGTTCTCGCTGAGCCATGACCTCTCCCAGGCCCAGACCTACTGAAAAAACGTGAGAGAGGAAAATCTGAGATCCTTCAGGGATCTAAACAAGTCGTCTTCGTCCGAAATGGCAGCGGCAAATATACAGTTTCTGCGTATGCCTCAACACATGAAATGTTCAACTGGGCAATTGAATTGTCATGTTGCAGAACTGCCTGTGCAGATCGCTTTGAACCAAAGTGTCCTCCTATTCCAACAAACACGAACACTTTGGATGCGCTCAAAACTCAAGAAGACGACGAGCTGAAGGAAGGAGTGCAATAGGATGCAGTAGGTATGGAACTCGCTGGCGCAATTGGGTTTCAATGTCAGAGTACGCTCCTGCCTGGTACATTTTACATGTATGCATAAAGTCAACATGCATGAGGAGGCAAATGTTTTTGCGCCACACTTCCGCGAGCTTGCATATGCATGCATTTTTGCAACCCCTTGCAGTACCCTGATGCCGCACTTAGTTCTGCTAAAATAGGCGGGGGCTTAGAGCAGCTTTCATATCATGATTCAGCTTGACGGCCAGTCCGATGGAGCATGGTCATGTTGCTAGCTGTTGCAAAGCGTGCACAACGAGTGTCGGGCTTCAAAATGGGTCCCCTGGGCGAATCCTCGCAGCAGGGACTGGGCATGCCTACAGGCCCAGGACAGCCAGCCAGAGCATGCATCTGGGTCCTTGCGACGCGCACATGCGTGTCTGAGCGTGACTATCTCGCAAAGCCCGTATCCGCCAACCATCATGATGGCCCCAGCTGTGTGCCTGGCAAGCTGTGCAGCCGTCAACGTTTACTTCATTTTTTACTTGTTTGAGGACCGCACAACAAAACGGTGAAGTGCTCACCGAAGTGGCGATTCGCCTGGCTGACCCGCTCAGGAAAACTTGGTTGCTGATTTGCAGGTCTTGCCACCACTTGAGAGCACCACTGGTGGCACCGTAGGGATGCACGTCACAAGGAAAAGGCCAATGGACGGGCAGAACTGTCCGGAAATCCCGTGTCCACAAATCAGAGCGACACCGAAAAAGCAAAACGGCCTGTCGCATGTTCTGCCACGTGGGCCCGCAGCAACCACAAACGGCCACCTTATCGCCCACGTACACATTTCCTCGGCGAAGGGGAATCAAACTTTTTTGGGCTTGCGTGCCACGCGGAGCTGATCAGCAACAGTAACTTCTGGGCATTGGGAACCCTGTACTGGTAGCTAAGCTGCGGAGGTGTGCTGGGTACCAGGAGGCCAGAATGCAGATTGCCTGGCAACGCGTCAGAATCTGAAAGCTGTCAGATCACTGAATCCATGGTAGGAGCACTGCAAGGAGCCCGAACCCGAAGAACAGCTTGCCCTCCGCGCTTTGGTGGTCATGCACCAGCTCACTCACCTCAGCAAGTCATGCAACCAACTGCCAACAAACAAAACCACTGACACCTCACAGCATTTGCAGCAGAGAGCGCAACCGTCTGTGGGCAGTAGTTGTGGCCAGATGGAAAGGGTTCCCCCATGAAGTTGTTTTCCAACTTGGTGCGAAAAGGCTAGGAACAAAGCAGTCTTAAACTTCTCTCAGAAACTGAGCGGCCGTGAATGTCTTGTTGTGAGCCCAAAGCTGTTGAAAGCCTGCGTTCAAAGGCCGCACTTCCAATGAACCTTAAACATTGGCTGCCCAGACCTCCACTATAATAGTTGTGTATGCCCAGTATTCCGGCGAACAGAAAGCCTCCACGCGGTGCAGCGAACTCATGCCACAATTCCGAACAAAATGGCTAAGGCACCTTGCCTAACAAGCCAGAAACGGAGCCGGCCAACAGCAAGGAGACGGCCCTCTTCTGGTTCAGTTCCTGACGGCTGCCACGCATGTAAGCTTGAGATGGACTTCGGTCTTATGGGTGCGGAATTCCTGCTTGCTTTTTCTGGCTGCAAACTCAAACCGTGGCAAAACGGGGGGGGCGCACCCAGCTGTATGTGGCGGCTTGTGCTTCTGGACCTGGAAGACTCATACATGCTAAAAGTGCTGGCTAAAAGTGCTGGCTACCAGGTGTTGTGTAAGCTGTCCAAGGGCTGCCAGGAAACCACCTCGGAGAAGGCACTGTCCAAAATCCTCGTTCTGCACCTGCCCGGCCTTCCAGCAGGCTGCTGTGGAAGTTTCACGTCTTTGCACAATACCCTTCCTGATGACCCGCCAGCACAAGCGTCAGCACTCAAAGTTTCATTGTAAGGCCTCGAAGTTTCTCATCCGCATGGCAGTCGCCATTCCTCCAACAACACAGAAAACCAACTGCTTCTCAACATTGATATGTGCAAACAGTCAGCCTCTCGGAATACTCCACCCTGCGATTCCTGGCCTTACGACACGCTGAAAATTGTGCAACCCGATTGAACAACTTGGCAGCACCAGGCCCAACGCTTGCTAGGATACTGAAGCTGCTGGCAGCATTTTTGTTCCAACGCAGCCACCGTGTGCCGAGG
>CAJNIZ010043097.1:45160-58743 GCA_905231905.1 Symbiodinium pilosum
TAGTTACTGATACAAATTCCCCTGAGGGTGTTCATCAAACACAAGTGTGGTAGGCACTGCGGCTACAGCCCAGCGCTTGCGAAGTCCAGCAAACACTTCAGCTGCGGGGAGGACCCAGTGCATGGCCAGAATGTGCGCCAGCACTCGTGGGCAAATATCTTGAACAGCATGGTACGGTTCTGGTGGTTTTTGTATATCGAGGGAAGTCACACACCACCAAGACGCCACACCCAAACAGTTAAGTCAGAAAATATGTTCGGCACAAAGTATTCGTGCTGGCCAGGAAGCCAGCTCCTTTCTTGACCGGCCTCCAGGGACAGCAAGGAAAGCAGTCCAGGTGACGTTGCGATGTCCTCGAAGGACCCCACTTGTGTTTATCAGACACGACACGACACAGTCATGTCCTTGCGAAGGTCATCTGCCCTAAAGTCGGAAGACCTTCATGAGAGATGTATGCAGAATACAAAAAGGTGAAACAATGAGAGCCCCTCAGCTCGGAACAGGTTTGGCTTAGTGGCATTCGACAGAACCAAGACTGTCTGCAACAGCAGGACTTCACACTCCTGCGACAAAGCTTTCATGGCTTCCAGGAAAGCAGTTTGTTGAGATTCTTTTCAAGATCATCCTCATCCAGGCAGCTTGTGGCTACCTGTTACATCAGCACATGCCCTCATGCCAAACACTGTTGATGACACCCTGAAAAATTACGAGCGCCTTTGTCTCAGTCTGCTGCGCAATGACTAAACCAACAAACACCTAGGTCCGTGCAGAGATGGTGGCTCGATGCAGACTTCGTGCTCACTGACACGGACAAGCAACCAAGAAGAAGCAACGTCCCATCCGACCATTCGACCTTGGACATAGCTGCTGCCCCCTCTTCGTGGACAGGCGTCGCAAGTCTCAGAGCCAGACTTTCTTGTTTTAGGCTCCAAACGGTACGGTAGTCAGAACAGGGCAAACCCTATCATCTGAGAGGAAGCGGCCAAATGGTACAGGCTGTTGAGATCAAGTACCTCTGCCTGCAAATCAGAAAAGCTTTGGGAGGATGTTTTCCAAGCGTGGCCGATCCTCCCTGGTTTCTCACATATGCGGTCAGGGAAAAACTGTTTCTGGCAACCCACGCCCTCAATGGCCTTTGTGCCTAAAAAAAAATCCCCTAAAGAGTGTAACTGACAATGCACCCAGCAAATCTTCACAGAGCAGGTTGAAGCAGCTCATCGTTGGCCCGGGACTTGGACTCGGAGCGCTCAGTGAATCTCGGCCAGCAGAGACGTTGCTCAATCAATGCGGTGCGGCAGCTCTGAATATACAGAAACCATGACAGGTTTTCCAAGAATCTCCCAAGAAAGAACCTATGACCTGCATTGAAAGGTAGGATAAGTTGCCAATCCGTTGCGAAACATGTTCCAGAGGGTAACTGCTTCTGCAGCCCTTGTGTTCAACAATCTTTGCGTGAAAGCCAACAGCTACTTTTAGAAAGGGCAGCTAGAAACAACTCCTGCCCACTTTACAGACTACCTCTGGACGGAGCAGGCTTCAGCGTCTCTTGGTCGTCTGCCAAGTGTGACGCCTTAGGCGTCACCTACCCAGAGCCAGTCATTAGCAACACGCAGGCTTTGGCTTTTTCAGTCCTGGCAGGGCTGACTGTTGTCATGGATCTTCAGGTCAGATTTGAATGTCTTCCCTTCCTGTTACACTGCTCCAATAGCACATTTTTCTCCGCTGAGAACCATAAAGAATCTCGTATCCACCTTAACATTCAATGCAAACCCTTCGTTTACCCAAAACCCCGCGCAAACCACCTGGCAGCTTCTGCGTTCCAACGACAAGATGCAAGAAAACCTTCAGTTTCGGTGGGTCCACCGAATCTCAACAGGGTAGCTCAGCGGCTCAACTGTTGATGCAACAGCCACAAAAATCGGATGAACCACCAAAACCAGCCAGAGACTCTTCCAAAACTGCCCTACTGCCCTCCTCACAGTCAGCATCATTAAATCAGAGCAACTTGATTGCCAGACTGCCCAAGGATCTCAAGGCAAAGCTGCTACTTGCCGCTGCGGCCTGGAGTGAAAGTTTCCTCCATCTGATCCTGAAGGTCGCGTACGGTTTCCTCGACAGCTCCAGGAATCCCTCCTGCATAACGATCTGCACTGCAAGATCAGCTCACAAATCAAGAAAGATTCTGCCCTCGAAATGGCAGAAAAGAACCGCACACTTTTCTTAACTCAAAATGCATCCAGCTCCTGCAGGAACTCGAGTGCCTCGCGTGTCCCTCGCAGAGCTCTGATGCAGCAGGGCAATGCAAACAGACAACACCTCAGAGCAGTGGCTGGTGTTGCTGCAAGTATGTCTACAATGTTGAACTAGGGCTAGGGTGATCTGAGCCCGGAGCGATGATGGCAGCTATCCTTGAGAGAGCACACCGCTGAGCCGACTGCGCCGCAACTGAAGTATGAGGCACAGGCATGCAAGCAGTAAACATCATGCCTTCCTTTGTAGGAACTTGATGACCTGCAGACAAAAATGTCATCCGCGAAAACTATCTGTCAACATGGGGTGACGGTTGGACACTCTCAGAATAAGCAAGACTCCTGCTATGTAGAATAATGTCTGGCCTGTAACTTCTTCTACAACTCTGCATAATGAGACACCTCGGCTGGAAAAGACTCTCTCCCCAGCAAAGCAGCTGCATAGCATGGTAAGCTATGCAGGCGCAAAGCCATAAGGAGGAGACTCAGCAATGACAGCGGCCATGGTTGTCCTGAAATCAGAGCCACTCTCGGGACCTCTTAGGGAGCAACACATGCCGTTGCATAACAGGCGCCATGTGACAGGGAGAAAATTGTTCCACACCTGCCGGCATCACCACAGTGTGGTTCGTGTCGGCCTTCAGTGAATCCCAGCGCCAGTGTGTTGGGTACATCCCCTTAAGTGATCCAAATATCACCCATGATCAAGCCTGTGCCACAGCTCTCTGCGCACCCCTACGTGCCTACGTGATACAAAGGTCACAGCCCTCGGTCCGTGGCCAGCACTTGCGGGATGGCAGACCCGTTAACTGCCACGTGACAATCCGCGTAAGATATCACCCAGCCATATTAAGATGACCGAACCTGGCGGACTTGAGCGCTTCCGGGCACTTGACTTTGAGGCTTCGCCTTGTCCAGCAACCTGGAGGCGAAGCCAAAGGAACTCTCTGAATCTTTCTGACACTCACGCCCAAGCGCTGTACCCTCTTCTTGCCACTCACCTGGCCAAACTCGAACCAGGCACATCATTGCTCTGTGATCAATATCCGAGCATCTGAAGGGACCTGCAGAAGAGAGAAGACGCTATCATCAGCCGGCAAGGCCGAGAAAGACGAAGACACCTCAGCCACGGTAGGATTGAACAACAAGAGTTTTGCAGGTCCACAAAATTGACGATAGTTTGGTGACATGATAAGCAGGCTTATTGTCGCTTTTGCTTCCTGACGATGCTACATCCAGCTTTTGTGCGTCTTCCTCTAGTAAGTCTAGAAGTTCTCAAGCTTTGGAAGCACGTTGGGATTGAGAAGTTGTTTGTTTTCTGCGAAGCAATGTGAGGCTTGGAGATGAGGCTCTGTGACTGCGTTGCCTGATTCGATCATCCCCTATAGCTTTCATCAGCATCCTTTTTGCACTCCATCCTATATGCACTCGGGCTGCACCCCTTTCTGCAGGGTGGGCCGCTGGGACAGCCTGCTTGTGTCAAGTAAGCCCCCTTCTTCCGGCGGCCTTTTATACAAAACAAGCACTCTCAACATTGAAGTTATCTATGGAGGTCTTCCGGAAGTCTCTAGCATAATCCTGCCATATGATCAAGTCTCTCCCGAGTTCCAACATTAAATGGGAAACTTACCTTTCATTCTACTAGTCCGAAAGGATGTTGCTCATAAATCTTACTCGTTCACATGCATGTGTCTGTAAATTGTACTTTTCTGCATCAGGCATCCATAGGGAACATTTTATGTAAAATGAGATTACTTCTGCAGTTGCAAGCAAATACAAGGAAATTTCTTTACGTGGGCCTCCAGCCCCTGTCCAACGGTGCGAAACTTATTTTGACAGGTGGAATTCTCACGGATCCTACTCTTATGCAGTCAGTGCCCCAACTGTTGGCCTGCAGGTTGTGCTAAGAGGTTTCCTCAGAATTCCTGCCATGTTATGTAACATCACCACTGTTAGTCTTATTACAAATATCTTGTTCATGAGTATATGCCTGCTAGACCAGCTGAAATATCTTCCATTTTACATGAATTCCCCTGTAGATCTCTTGGAACTATGCTTACATAATAGAGATTTGCGTAGAATACTTGAACTTTGAAGCGGAATCCCCTTGATTACGAAATTCCTTCCGCGCAAGGATGTACTTGGAAGACTCCAAGTAGAATGGCGCAGCTTCTAGGGCACACATAATATATAAAAAACATGAGAACTAGAGAAGGACTGTGAGGATTTTCAATTGGGCAACTTCATAGACATTACAAACTGGAGAGCCTCAAAGCCTGGGAGGACTTTTCGGGGACCCTCATGCAAACCTCACCGCATATACAACACTGGATTTATTTGTGAACCTCCACTACTACCCTAATTGAAAGATGACTTGGAGTGAAGTTACGATCTACAACCCAGAATGTGAGAGAAAAAAAAGTTGAGATGTCACGCAAAATGATTGGGTGTCTGAATAAACTGCATGCAAAGCCCTGTGCAAATTGTTGGGAAACATGAGGGAACCACCTACATTGGTCATGGAAAGATCCGTTAGAGTTTCCTATGCCATGCGAAGCTTCGTACGAAAATCAATCAAAGATAAGCTTTACCGCACGGACATATTACCTGCATGTCTCTGGACTAGTTTACGCACTGATGTCTCTGGACTAGTTTACGCACTGTTTACGCGGAGGTCCGCTACAAGATCAAACGTGTTGTGTGGCCCCAGCATGGGCCCATTATCCATTACATATGGGTCTACACATCTACGATAACATGAGCAAGGTACTTGTAGACCCATACAGACATTCTGTACGTATATGACGATCGCAATCGCTCTTGACACATTAATTCTTCAAGTGAAGATGCCCATCAAACCCCTTTTTAATCTACATAGGAATCTATGGAGAGTAGCCAGTATCCATGCTAAAGCATGGTACTTCAGAATCATATTGCTAGTAGGGTTAGTTGCTTTCATGCATGGTCGAAAACTTATTGAACTACAGACGATTTCTTCCAATACGATTAATTGGGGATATGTTCCAGGAGATCGCGGACCCACATCCTGGTACGATTTGGTCAGCCCAGTATAAGCTATTTACCCATGATGATATGAAAGCTTTCATACGTATTTAGACAAAGAGACATCAAGCTACTAAGCACTTGCAAGCACGATGCTCAGCACCCATGCTTCTAATACATAATGACTCCTCGTACATTTGAGTGGGATGGGTCCCGCGAGATTATGATTGCTCGAGCGCTTCTGGCATGAGAGGATCCGGAGTAGACCCCAGAGTGGAAAATATAATGGAAGGAGGCCAAGTTGTCCGCCCAGGGCGGTAAATCTCTCCATGTTTTTTGGGCGGTGTTTTTTCTGTGTTTCCCACCTGCTTCCCCCCCAAGGACACACTCCAACGCCCCCGCTGAACCCCCTTCGCCCTACCAATTCTTCATTGATATAAAGCTTGGCCTGTAGATCATTATTATTGAACTTTACTTGTATGATAAGCGAGATTTCATAAAATGCATAAAGTTCAATATCTGCACTATTCCAAAAAAAGCAGCTTTGTGCTTGCGACAAAATCAGGCCCTCACAGTGACCCTTTAGCAATTCTAAACTAGCACAATGTCTCACCCACCCCACCTCAGTTTCCCAGGTCCACGTCACCCGAACGCCGAGCAGGCCCAGGATCAAGCCAGTGGCCCCCTGCAGAGCTGCAAAACATGGCAAAAGATTGCCATGAATGCCAAGCATGCCAAGCCTGAAGTCTCAAAACTGGCTGCCATATTGAACTTGTTGCAAAACATGATTCCGTCACCGACCAGTCCAGAGCTGAGGGCATCACCACTACACAATTCATGTCCACGGTCTTACGCGGCCATCAGGTATAGATCGTGTGGCCTGTAGCAGCTGTAGCAAACAGCTCCAGCCATGCCCTGCAAGGCCTTCAACCTGCAGAAACACAATAAATGGCCCATAGTTGCCGCACCCATTGAGTTGCGCGCTTCAGTTCTTCTCGCCAACGTTCCATTTAAACAATGAAGTGGCTGCCGGATGCGCAGGTTGCTTCACGTGTATTACCAGGGCAGCACCGCAGCATCTGCACTGCACACATGGGCTGAAAAGCTGACCACTAAAACGATTTTTTGACTCCACGGCTTCTGCTGTGTCCTCTCCAGCTCCAAGAAACCCCGCAGTCGCTGATATCGACGACTGGAATCCTGCACCCGCACGAATCAGGGCGTGCCAGCACCATGCCTACCCAACACCAACGGTTTATCTCTCAGCAACATGTAGCAGAATGCAGCACAGCTCTCCTGGAGTGGGCTGCCCAGGTCCCGATGAGATGTGGTGCAGCAGCATGATCCAGGCTGCTACGGCCTTCAGTTCACTTGCGATGTTGAGCAGCTTCTTCTGAGCTCCTGTCCTCTTCACGGTCAAGAAGAGGTGCACCAAGGCCCGGACCGTGATTCCAAAGATCCTCAAAGAGCATACGGGCATTGCAAAGCTTTCCAGCAAACAGAAGACCATGTCTTATGGTAATAAGGATCTCGCACACTGCCAGTGAAGACGATGCGTTGACCCATCGACAGGTGGCCTGACGTCTTTAGTGCGAAGTACTAGGACTGAATACCAGCAAATGCACATCTCAAACCCTCATCGATACCCCGCAGCCTGCTACTTGTTTGGCACTTGCTGAAACGCCCCCGCCTCCAAGTGTTGAATCTGGTGCGCCAAGAATCTTTAGGGTCTACATGCCTTGAATACTGCCAGCTGTCAGTAGCACAGGTGCCTCACAACCCGTGCACTCTGTAAGCAGTCGGAATCGCTCACTACCAAATAATTTGAGAATTCCGGGGTTCGGTCAGCATCTGTGTTCCCTGCCGACTTGCCACGTGGCGCCGGGCAATCTCAAAGGACGAGGCACGCAACTTCATGTTTTCCCTTTGTGACAACATCAAAAACACCAAGGTCTTCTGGGAGTCTGACTGGAACAGTTTGCGACGTCAGCCTGGCCAGCGGCTGATTGCTCCTTGGAACCATGCGAAACAATCGTTGCCTTGAGGCTGCTCGTAAGTCCCCGGCCACTAACGCGGCAGAAGAAACCTTCTGAACATGCAGCCCAAACGAGTGGTGATCTGTTCCAGTGATGTGAGACGCCAAAACAACTCTTAAACAGGTGATGTTCCTTTGGGCATGCCAAACAAAAGGCCTGAATCAACGATTCACATTCATCCTCCATGCTGCCAACAAGCGCTTCCACCTGATTAAACACTTCACATTTCACGCAACCACAGCAGAGGAAGACCCGAATTGCGGGATGGGCTGCCACCACTTGGAGTGCAATGAACAGCGTGCCCAAAAGAGCCAAAGCCTGCTGAAAGCATGGCGAAAACAAAGACTGGGGACAGCTTTTGCCATCAATGAACACCATTGTCAACATCCAGCCTGCAAACGCTGCATCGCCAAATTACAACATCGCTATGCACGAATGGAACAAGCCGTGCATGATTGTCTTTGTGGCTAGCTGGCATACTTACACAAACGGATCCATCTCCATTTGTGCATTTGCGACTGATGCCCCGTTTTAAAGTTTGGCAACATAACTTCAACTGTCAGCTTGTCTTCTGGTCATGATGCGCAGGGCATGGTTGCAGTCAATTACACTACTCAGTTGCACACGAACATGACCTCAAATACACAAGTGTGAACAGTGTAACGGAAAACAAGATGAGCTGCGCGGATGCCGCCGGATGGATTAAAATTGGTTTGGCAGGGCATAGAACTTGGGGATGAATGTCACATGCTGATCGAGGGCTTTGGTCTGCATGTGATCTTGACTTGAAAATGTAACATAAACAGCGTAATGAACGTCAGTCATTTTTTTCCGCTAGGAAGCAAAGCCTACCCTGTGAACACATGCTCAAGGGTTGGGCTGGAAATCCCTCAAGCCGCAGCCATGGGAACCGCACCAACAACAGGGCATTTCACATATCACATGCACGTATCCATCCTTGTCAAGAGCCCACATGCTGACTATTGCATACGTTGTGCTGCATTTGTTGTAATTATGAGTTGTGCAAACAACATGTGCTGAAGAAAATTCTCCGATAAAACACACCATCCGAATTGGCGTCACAACAGCGTCAAATCAAAACTATCTGGCAAACGGTCGGATCGTCATTCGGCTTACGTGGTCCCGATTGCCCAATCCTTTGCAACGTGCCGTGAAAATCCTTGAAGGCTCAAGCGCGAACAATGACCATGAACTGGGCTAGCAACAGCTTAGTTGCCTACAACCCAGCAAAGCCACAGAGCCGGCGACAACGCGGAAAAAACACGCACAACCCTAAATATTTTCTAAGTCGCAAAATTGTTTTGGTAATGGGGAGGCTCCTCATGGGAGGTCGATTTGTGCGTCACGATCTGCGGACGCTCAATGCGAAAGCTTCATGTTTTGCCCAACATGCGAAGATGCTTTACGCGAGAGCTCGATTTTTGAATGAAGATGGGAGGATGATCCCCTCGAAAATTTGATTTCCCGGAGCCCTGGGCGCAACAATGCCCTTTAAAATAGCAAGCGGTTTGGGGGAGAGGAACCCCCTCCCGTGCATAAACAAAATGACTTATATCAACATCCCTCATGGGGGGTTGGGGGGCGCAACCCCCCCTCTGCAAACAAAATGAGCATCCCTCATTGCAAGCCTGGTGATGGCATGATGATTTCTTCTCACAGCCAACATGGTTGCCCTAAAAAAACAGGGGGGTTGGGGGGGAGCCGGCCCGTATAACCATCCTGATTGCAAACATGACGATGTGTGAATCTGTTGAAACGCCAAGGACGCCTGCGGATGCATGTGTTCATGAAAAATGTGATGCTGGGAGCAGGTGGCAACACAACACAAACACCATGCCACATCAAGGAATCTACAGCGGCAAAATCTCAAATGTTTAGCTAAATGTCCCACGTTGTGCTTGCATATGATCAATAAAGCAAACAATATTCAAGGAAAATCATTTACAATTAAATGCCGCTCACACACATTTTTCCGTGACTGATTTCAGCATGAGCACGCTGAAGGGGATCCTGGTGCGTGAAGCGGTAATATGTACAGTACCCCCCCCCCCCACTATGCGCAGTACCTAAACTGCCTACTGTGCGAAGCTTGAACCGCTTAAGCGGAGACGGCCCCAACCGGTTCTTCAGGTGAGCTACGGCCGTACAAAAAGAGGTCATTCCAAAAGTATGCAAAACAAGAAAAATGTGAGCTCGGGGACGCGGGTCCAAAAAAACCTGCCCCCAAGAAATAACTTCAGCATTGAAAGTACAAGTGCAAAAAGTTGGGCGTTGAAAGATGGACAATGATGCATCCCGTCGCAAGCCACCCACTACTTAATAAAGACCATGAGGAATGACCATCTCAGAGGCTTAAATCCCAGTGCACCGAAATAGAAATTACGGAATGATGATGCATGACCAGCCACGCAACAAAGGTGATAGCGCACCTGACTGTTCCCGACAGCCGTTGACATGACAAATGATGCATCTAATCACAAGCAGATTGACCGGAATGCCAACATGCAAGGCAATTCCGTGCCGGACCAAAAAAAAGATTGGTAAGGTGGGCGATTTTTTCAACACTACGCAAGCACAATTTGGGCCAAGGCAACCGGCGCAAAGAATCAAACAAAGAGAATTGGGACAACAAAGTCACACGTGAAAATGTTTGCAAAACCCAGCTGCACATGTCCACAAAACGTTCCGCCAAATATCGCAAATTGCACTTGCATCAAAGATATAGTCAATAAGGCAAATCATCTTCAAGGAAATTCATGTACAATCAAATGCCGCTCACACACATTTTTAACTGACCGATTTCAGCATGAGCACGCTGAAAGGGATCCTGGTCGGTGCGTAAAGCGGCGATATGTACCGCCACAACCAAAGTTGAAGTGAGGTTTGGGATTTGATTTGTAAAGCCAAAGCAACAATGCGCTTGGTGGGCAATAAGGAAAACCTTCGGCATTCGGCTGAGGTACCATCAGCTGGGACTGAGAACACATCAGGATGAGGGAATGCATCCACTGTTGTGTTCCGTTCCCGATGGCGCACGTTCCACTGGACTCGGTGCACTGCTGGAAGACTGCCAACCTTTCAATGAACATGCTCATCTTTTGTGGTGCGAAAATATGCTGAACTTAGCGATGCTTCTCGCATGTACTAACCGACAGTGATTGCAGCAGGACAGACGACTTACAGAATGGTAGGAGCGTGGAAGCTGCGAGGATCAACCCTCCTTTGCGAGGACCTCCTAAATCGCAATGTATTTGCTCATTTGGACACGTCACACTCTACACGTCCAACTGGACGCTGCGCGTTGCAGCCAGAACCGCCAACCCGTCAAGAACATGCCCCACGGTTGCACTGCGCAAAAAGTTGCGTTCCCAGAATCTATTTTAGGAAAACCTCCGTGTAGAGGTTGAAGAAGTTGTCAAACGCATGAAATGCGATTGTGTGTAGACCTGACCCTGGCCAATTTAGGGCACATTCTCAGCGCGGGTCGTCTCCCTTGGATAGCCTTAGATCCAAACGGGATTGGAATGGTTGTCTCATTGGGGGAAGGCACGCGTTGAGACAAAAATGTGTTCATGCTCTGCCAGCACTCTTGCACGATGCCATAACGCGTTGTTGCGGAGCTCCAAAGAGGATGGTAGAGTGCACGAGGCGCTTCACAGTGCCTTGGCAGTTTGTCACCAAATGCTGCATCCCAATTTCAGCACACCGGGCCAAAGTCTAGAGTTAAGGTGGGGGAGGGGAACTGCATCGCCCCAGGGGCGACGGAGCCCCATCTCGCAAGTGGCCACAAACGCCTTGGACGGAGCTGCGGGTGGCTCATCTTGCAACGGTGCTCACTGGGCAGATACTTGAACATGATAACGGCGAGTCAATGCTTGAATAACATTGCACAACAGGATTGGCCATCGGGGCGCCTGAACGGAAGGTCACCTGGCAAATGGCCACCTGATGCCTTGAACAGAGCCGTGGGCAGCCCTTTTGATAGATGATTGCGGCACTCACCGAAGGCATACATTTGGTTATGGCAACGGCGCATCACGAATTCAGCGACATGGGCCTCCTGCCACGCTACATCGCCACAAGTGGAAGCTCGCCCGGCAGATGGCCACTTGACGCCTGGAACAAAGCTGCGGAACTGGAGGTGGTTCCTACCACAGGCAGCCATTTGATCATGACAACGGCGCATCATATAATTAGAAAACATAGCAGGCAACAACAGGCTGACCTTGCGAATTGTAATCTGACGCGTTGATAAAAATGAAGGTTTTACTAATCTACACTACTTCACAACTCTATCTTTTCCACGGCAATTTCCAGTCTGCTGGGGTACGGTTGAATCTACCCTCGAGCCCAAAGTCGCAGCGAAACATATAAGCTACATTGGGCTCGCATGGCATATGTACAGATATGAAATGTTTGTTACGCCCTCTTCGATTCCCGTGGGGCTCCACATCCACATAGTCGAATCTACTCAGTTCTGTACAGAAACGAATCAAGTAGCCGGTTCATTCCATTTCCATATCTTAAAAAAATGTGTCAAGATCAAACAGTCACATCATCCAGAGACAAGTTTCACTCAAGGATTGGTCATCATCCCCGTTTGAAACGGCTTGTGACGACTTGAATGGTCTGACGCAACTTGACTCTCCAAGTCACATCATGGCACTCGAGCAACAAATCACTCTGGCCATTGATCGACTCAACATTCGCTTGAAACTAACCTGTGCTGGGCCACGCCACTTAATCGCCAGGAATACTTTGCCATAATCAAGAACGGATAACCATAATTAATCACTTGAACAATCCTGGCAAGGATGAGTCGCGACCAACTACTCCACACCAAAACACATCGGCTCAACTGCTCTTATTCTCTTTGCCATGTATACGCACATTCAAAATTCCCATATCAAATTTGAGCAACATAACTCAAATACAAGCAAGGGAGACTCAATCCCATTCACCAAAGCGGTCGCACTTTCCTTTTGTCGTGGGGCAGACGAAAGCAAGTTGAGGGCAGGTTGTTTGGTTGCTACAGGCGTAGCAAATCACACGTATGCACACACACGCAAGTTGCACAGGTTGGTGAAGCGCCAGCAAGACGCAGCAACCCCTAGTAAAGGTTTTGCAGTTTGCGCTTCCACAGCCTTTGCATGTCCACCCGCACGCGGAAACTTGCAGGCACTTGATCACTATTCCGACTATTCCCCTCGAAGGGTCGTCGGTTCCAGTTGTAGATCTCGTCCAGCATGCCACAAACAAGCGGGACATCCGACTTGCATGTGACGAGATTGGACAGTACCGGTTCCTTGCCTGTGAAACACACAAGGTCACTGTCCTGCAGCTTCCTGCCAAGGATGGTACACGCCACACGAGAAGCACTGGCCTCCAGCTCATAGATGAATGTTCTTTCTTCTCGAGATCTCCAGGTACCAACGGGCACCTGTGCAACCTAGGACACGTGACCTTTTTTCCAAGGCACCTGCAACCTGGGCATCCACTCGCACGCACCTGGACCTGAAGGCACCTAAACTTGGCCTAAACCTGCCAGCACAGACCCGGCTTCCAAGCCTGGACCTGACGGGCACCTGTGACCTACGGTACACGCCCTACACGCCCATGGTCTAAACAGCCACGCGCAGTTCCCGAGCCTGGACCTGACGGGCACCTATGGCCTGCGGCGCGCGGACAAGGTCGGCGGGCGCCCTGGGACGCATCTTTCAACTGACCACAGGCCTAGGAATGCTGAGGGAGTCATCAGAACAAATGCACGTCATGGCCGTCCTAGTACGACATTCGTACACAAGACTCCACAAGACTATCCTACAACCAACCAGAGGCTTGCACGACCGAAACAGAGAGACAAAGCGCTTTTGACAAGGTCGGAGGCTACCCACGGAAGTCTTATCGGAACTTAGAGACACAGCTCTTTGAAAAGGTGGCGGGTACCCCGGGACGCCTATCCTAGAACCACCAAAGGCCTATGGGGGGACGCAGGGACGTGGAGGCCCCATCAGAAACGAGCGACACAGCTCTTCTGACAAGGTCGGCGGGCACCGAGACGCAAATCCTACAACCAACCAAATGCCCAGAAATGTGTAGGGACGCGGGGGTCACATAGGATTTTGGGATCGTTTCATGCCGAGGACAAATCCCAGTGACGTGGCTCAATTTTGGGATCGCTTCGTGTTGATGACTAATCCCAGCGCTGCGGGCCGTGTCCCAAGGTTTTGCTTGCGACACAGGCATGGGGACTAGGGACTAGACCACACCACAT
>CAJNIZ010043098.1:1529-29855 GCA_905231905.1 Symbiodinium pilosum
TAAACCCTAAACCCTAGGGTTGAAGGCGGAGTGCGAGCTTTTGGATTCAGGCCTCCGGGTCGAGGATCAGAGGCTAATCCCAAACCCAAGCAAAAGCTCTACCCCTTAGGGTTTAGGGTTTAGGGTTTAGGATGGACCCCAAAAGTAGGCAAAATAATAGCCCTAAACCCTTAATAATAGCCCTAAAGGCCATTATTTTACCTACTTTTGGGGTCCAGGTAGCCCTTAGCCGTGTGGGGCTTAGGGTTTAGGGTTTGATGTTTAGTTTGGTGTGTATGGCCGGCGTTAGGTTGTTGGGCTGGGAAGTGCCTTTGAGCTGCTTCGAAATTAGGGGTTAGGGTTTGGGGTTAGGGTTTAGGGTTTAGGGTTTAGGCTTCAGGGCCGGGGTTGTGTTCACGGAGCTCTTAGATGTTGAGCCTCAACGTGCCCTCAACCGAGCCCTGCAAAAAGGCTTCAACCAAGGGCCCCATGGATCCTGACAGACGCAGGCTTTGTGGACATGTCTCACTGGAGGAGGATGAAGGACTGGACCAGAAAATGATATCGACTGTTTAGGGCCTAGGACATTGCTTTCTAATCTATCCCTCCCCCGGGTAATGGAAACACCCACCCGCATAACAATAATGATAATAGTCAGTCCACAAAAATACGTACCGGGATTTGTTGCAGGGATGGGGGTTTCGCATTAAGGGAGTTGAACGTTTTGGTTACAGAGGACCACCCGAAGTTCTTGTTGCCCTAAACCCTCAGAGCTCTCCTCCCCCAATGTCCCCAGAACCTTCTTTCTCCCAAGCAAGAAGCCCTAAACACTCAGTTCCGGAGCCGCGCCATGGCGATGCGAAGTCCAAGCTTAGAACGAAACAAACATGAGCAGTGCTTTATTCGAGGATGCGACAGACCTCACAAAAGAGTAAGATGAGATTCTCTTTTGGCATAGTGCAGTATATGAAGAATACAATCTTATTTTCAATGACCGAAGATAAGGCTACTTGCATGGAACCCCTTCATGCGAGTTTGGGGTGTTAGGGTGTAGGGTGTAGGGTTTAGGGCCGGAATATCGCTGAAGTCCTCGCATATCCCTCGGGTCCGTGAGGACTCACACTGTTGTCCATGCTTCGTAGCGTGTAATTGGTTTAGGTTAGGGTGTAGGGTTTAGGATTCAGGATTTAGGTGTTTAGAGAGAAGAATCGGTATAATATTACCTGTGCCATCCACCAGAAGCCATTTCTCATAAGGGGGAGTCCATATTGACATGGAGATCAGGGATACCGTAGAGCTTGAACACCTGCCGCTGCTGTCCTTTTAGAATCTGTTCGTCCTGTGACTATAGACACCCTAAACCCCTAAACCCCTAAACCCTAAACCCTAAACCCTAAAACCCTAAAACCCTAAACCCCTAAACCCCTATACCCTAAACCGTGTGGCAACATACACAGAGCCATACTCTGCCTGTTTGGGCCAATTACAAACGCTGGGGTTTTAGGGCTTTGGGTTCACCATCCACTCTTCTAATGATTCGAACCCCTACATTAACCTCAAAGTAGTGTCCTTATCGACCTAAACCTAAAACCCATGAACCTAAATCTTAAGCCGCTCAAAATTCTAAACCATAAAGCCCCAAACCTCAAAACCCAAGCCCTAAACCCTTAAACCCAAAACCGCTAAACCTTTTCTTCCTGGCAAGGTCTGGAGACTCAGAGTTTCTTGTGCCGCAGCAGTCGATTTTGTCTGTACGGGGTTCCTTCATAGTGGGTTGAGGGTTTAGGGTTTAGGGTTTGGGTTGAGGGTACTAAAGCGGCCTAAATACCTAATATCATAGTCCCATATCTTCATTCTGTTTTTATAGCAGGTGCTCCAAATGGACAAAGCGATACTTGTAAATATTTAGGAGGCCTCTGTAGTAAGTTTAAAGTTTAGGCCTGGGGATGCTAGGGGCATAGCTCTTAGGATAATTAGAACATGTGGAAGAGGGGGATAGCACGCAGCTGAGGTCTTTGCTCGTGAAGTTTTTCTTCATTTCGCTAGAGCCCAACAAGACACTTTAGGGTTTAGATTTAGAGTCCTCATTTTGGCCGAAATCGTCGCACTGAGAAACCTGTCTGGTAGACTTTTCAGCTTCAGAATGAAGGTTGAGAGGTTCAGGGCTTGGGTCCCTTTACGGTTTCCGGTGTGAGGGTTTAAGTTTAGAGTCGTTGAATAGCGTTTTGAGCTGACTTGCAGGGTTTAGGGTGCAAGCCTTCAGCGGTTTGGAGTCAGGGACCCTGACTCCAAACCGCTAAAGGAGCGAGCCTGCGGGGTATAAGGATTTAGGCTTTGGTCTTGTTACCATCCCAACCCTAAGCCCTAAACCCTCAACCCATAGAGTAAAGTAGTTGCAGCCATTCAGCCCTCAGACCCTATACCTTGAACCCCTACACAAATCATCACCCAAGTGTCTCTTCTAGCCGTGGCTTTGTATGCTGTGTTGTCAGCTTGCTTAGGGAGCAGAGCATGGCTCTCTGAAACTTACAAGAGTCCGAATCATGTAGGGTTTATGTAGGGATTTCCTTCACATTCATTCTAAATATGGGTTCCTATAGCGGGGTTCTTAGTATAGTTATATGAGAGCCACAAGGTCCGTATTTTGGGGCCTGGGCTCGTCAAAATCTCGTTCTTATTTGTTGGGGTGGGTGGGATCCTTAAGGGCTCATACGAACATTGCGAAAATACTTCCCTAAACCCTAAACCCTAAACCCTAAGCCCTAAACCCCCTTTAATTCCTCAATTCTTGAGCCATACCTAGAAGCCGAAGCCAAGCCGCAACATCAAGCAATGTATCTCCTGTGTTCCTTCGCTAAATCCTACCCCTACAAGCTAAACCCTAAACCCCCTAAATCCTGAACCCTAAACCCCCTAAACCCTAAAACCTAAACCCTAAACCCCCTAAATCCTGAACCCTAACCCCCCTAAACCCTAAAACCTAAAGTCCCAAGCCCCAGTTTTCGACGGGCCTCCCTTCTCCTGATCGTCACCTGGGTGCCCTTCCCGGTTTTTTACGCGTGTTCCACCGAGGGCCTTGGATGCTTGGAAGAACATAGGGTTTAGGGTTTAGGGAGGATCACTGAAACCTGGCACATTTTCCCAAGCTTTCGTGAAATAAGAGTTTATCAACATACAGCCCATGCAACTTGAAATAAGGACCACCATAATCCACTTGTACTCCCTACATACCCCTATTGTACTCCCTACATACCCCTAAACCCTGAACCCTACACTTTAGACCCTATACCGCATATAACCCCAACCTACTACAGAACTTTCCGCTTTATTTCCATTCTCCTTATATAACCCCATCATACCCCAAACCCTCAACCCTTGTTTTGAACAGTCATTTGGCCCCTTGTTGTGAAAACGCCAACATGGATTTTCGTCATCACGCTACTTCTGAGCAAGGTTACGGATGCTACGAGTAGAGTTAAGAGTTGGGTTTAGGGTGTAGAGTTTAGGGTCGAGGGTTTAGGGTTCAGGGTATGGGGCTTCGAGTTTAAGGTTTAGGGTTGAGGGTTCAGGGATTTAGGTTGGGGGTTTAGGGTTGAGGGTTTGGGATTTTGGGTTGGGGGTTTAGGGTTGAGGTTTTAGGGTTGAGAGTCTAGGTTTGAGGGTCTAGGGTTGAGGGTTTAGGGATTAGGGTTCATGCTAGCTACGAGTATGGTTTAGGGTGTAGACTGCGACTATTGGTTTATACTCAACTAAGGAGAAATTTTAGGGGACCTACGAAGAATGCTATCAGCTTTACTTTACATGGGTATTTCTCAAGATAATCCCTACAGAATCACTAGTAAAGACCCTTATTCCCCTGTATCACTCGAGTCCCTAAAGGGCCCCTTTTTTTTCAGAAGACCGAACAGTTCCAGGTTAAATTAGCTTTGGTGAGGGTGCTCGGAAATCGCTTGGTTACCACCATATTCCTGGACCAAAGCCTTTTGAGAGGCTCGTTAAGGGTTGAGGGTTTTGGGCTAAGGGTTTCATGGTTTAGGGCTAAGGGATTCACGGTTTAGGCTTCAGGGTTGAAGGTTGAGGGTTTGAGGTTTGGGGTTCATGGAAGAAATCTAGTAATACGGAATGGCAGTACTTGAGTGACCAGGTGTTGCAAGGTCACCTTTGCCAGCAATATCTCTCAAGGTCGGCCACCATCTCTGCGACTGTATAGCCCGTGTTACCGACAGTAAGCATGGAAGGCTTCTTACAAGTAATACAAACATCGTCAATATTTGAACCCTACCTAAACGCTAAACCCTGAACCCTAAGCCCTAAACCCTGAACCCTAAACCCCAAACCCTAAACCCTAAAACCAAATTGCGGCATCAGCAGCACCTAGTGGCTGTTCCTTATTTTCTCCTGCCGTCGCTGCTGCAGTTGCTGCAGCTGCAACGCAGGGACGCCCTCCAAATGATGTGAAAGATAGTCTAAACTCTTTAGAGGGGGGTTACATAGGGTAACTCCTTAAAGGGGGGCTATAGGGGATTATGTAGGGAGTATCATAGGGGTTATTAAGGGGGATATTAGGAGTTTAGACTATAGCTCATATTATCATCATGACTACTTTACTTGTATGTCCAAAGCCCATGAACGCCGACAATGCCTCCCTTGAGGATTTAGGATTGTGGTTTACGCCTTAGGGCGAGTCCATGATACATCTCCAAAGGGACCATTATATACCCCAAATTCTAAAACCTGCGTACCGGCTCTAGTAAAATAATCTGAAGCTATATCGTTATTGATATTGGACCCTTAGGGATCTGCTATTCTGCGGTAAAACTGCATCCCAGGACTCATCACAGACGTGGTGTTTATCCAGGCCTGGATGAACTTTTGTGTTTTTCAGGAATTCCAAAGGGCGCACTTACACACAGGGGACCCTACACACCCTAAACCTTAAAGCTCCTGACTTAGGGTAGGGAAACACGCAAGCTTTAGCCACGGAAAATCCTAAAGTCACAAGTGGTTACCATGATGGACGCTACTAGTGTTTTGTAATCTGCCTACCTGGAACGGAGCTGTTTCAGTGCCAAGTGCAAGTCGGATACTTCCCGCGCTCAGCAACAGTTGGAGGATATGTGCAGTATGAATATACTAACCTGGCCCTTAAACTGTTTGGTTCTCAGTAGGGAATAAGGAGGAATATCATTCCAATGTAGTCCCTGCGGAATAGATCGCCTTATCCCCTACTATGAACCAGTGAGCAAAAGCAAGCAAACTAGTTCTTTAAAACTTTTAAAACGCAGCCCATAGGGCCATTGTTCCATATACTTTCGGGTTTCAGGTAAGATTACCCCAAGTATAGACTGTTACTAGGTGGGGGCAGCATCCTAAATCCTAAGCCCTAAACCCTAAGCCCGAAATCCTAAACCCTAAACTCTATGCCCTGGGTCCTAAGCCCTAAGCCCTAAGCCCTAGACCCTAAACCCAAAGCCCTGAATCCTAAACTGCAGGGCTGTATGCAGGAGGCAGATCAGGGGACCACAAGGCCGGCTCAGAGCGGCTTAGGGCTTGGGGTTTAGAGTTCTCGGGCTTTAGGGTTTAGGTGTTTAGGGGTGTAGGGTTTAGGGTGTAGGGGTTTAGGGTTTAGGGGTTTAGGGGTTTAGGGTTTAGGGGTTTAGGGTTTAGGGTTTTAGGGAGCAAGATGATCCCACTTTTAGTTTGGACCATGAGAGCCCAAGCCCAGACTGAAACTGGGCTGCTCTTGAGGACCTTAAATTACGTAAGTTTCTGTGACAAGGAAACCCTATTTTTCACTACATACTCTTATTATGGCAATTAAGTTTAAGCTCCTTAAATCCCTATATTACCACAGTTCCCATTTCATTCTCCATTTTCTTTTCGAGTTGATTCTCCATTATAGGGGGATAATATAGCTTGATTTAAGTTCCTTAACTGTAGCCCGGCCCTAAACCCTAAACCCTAACATGAACCCCAGAGCTCTGAACTCCTACGCGCACATCCCATGAACTGAGCCTTCAGTCTCGGAGGGCAACGAAATTGAAAGCTGACACGGAAGTAGATGAGCCATAATTCGTCTAAACTCCTTAAAGTGGATTTAGGGTTTAGGGTTTAGGGTTATATAGCGGACTAGCTAGGGGAGTATAACAGGGCTTATGAAGGGGGATGCTAGGAGTTTAGACAACGGTACAGATCAAGAAAATGTCCCTCAACAAACATATGCCCCTAACCCAATGCCCTCAACCAGCCAGGCCTCCTAAACATGGAATTTTTAGAAATCATGCTATTGCTTTATAACCCTTGTACCTGATAATACCTTCATCACACTAAAACTTCAGTTGCTCCTTCAGCAATGTTTTCCCTTATTGTAAGCAATAATGGATGGATTCCTAAATTTTCCCTAGAAGAAGTCCAGTTCCTTATTGCCTACCAGCCCGAGACCGGTGTTAGACTTGTGAAATAATAGGCGTGCCTCTAGACAGCGGTCTTGACCCTAAACCCTAAACCCTAAACCGAGCCCTAAACCATAATCCCTAAATCTCCAGCCCTAAATCTCCAGCCCTGAACCCTAAGCCCCTAAACTCTAAATCCTAAAGTTAAAGCCCAATCCCAAGCTCCGAACGCCAAGACCCTCGAATCCTGCGTCCTACACCTAGGCTGAGAGAAGCCCAAGTTGTAACTAGGTGATGATATCCTATGGTCCCTTATAACTGCTCATTTAGATAGCAGCAGATTGCGGCTCTCGTGTTTGGGCTATCCAGGCCCAAGTATAGGGGCCTAAATAATTACCAAGATAATGGTTCCGTACTCCTTGCATGATTATAGTGTGTGGTACCTCAAATGGACCTCAAAATGATATTGGTCATTTATTAGGCCACTGTAGTACCTTTGCAAGGTTGGTTGGGCGTTTCTCAACATCGTGTCCAAGTTCACCTTCATCTTCTACATCCAGAGGATCAAGGCTAGGTTTCAGGGCTCACATATCATGGGTTTAGGTTCTAGGGTTTAGGGTTTAGGGCTGATGGTTTAGGGTTAAATATGGAAGCCTGAAACCTTGCGGATAGTGATACCTCAGAATGCTTAAGTACCTATAGTCTGACGTACCTCAAAACCCAATTCTAATGAAATAGGCTTCTGCCTTACTTACTGGCACCAAGCACCAGTAAGATTAGGGCTTAGGGACCAGGAGTTAGATCTTGGGGTTCACGGCTGGACCCTAAACCCTAAACCAGGCTATCTTTTTTGTGCAATGGCTTTGAGATTCTAGGCCTGAAAAGGCTTAAACCATTTGCTCCTGCCCAGACTGCAGAATCCAGCAAGACCGCAAACCCTACACGGAATGTACTCTGGGGCTTTGGGTACGGCTTGCGGCTGCCTGTTGAGTACATCTGCTGCTGGTTTAGGGTTCAGGGCTTAGAGTTCCGTAGAGATTGTGAGGTACGAAATCCTTTTCAGTTCTAGAAACAAAGTCCTGGAATCCAACGACCCGGAGCCCGTAATGCTAAGGCTATTTGGCGGGTGGGGGGGGACTGCGTAAGTAGGCTTATAGCCCCTTTAATCCACATAGTAACCCCAGTCATCCTCATTATTGCCCCACCTACTAACTGCCCCTGACCCGCCAAGTAATCCTACACCCTGTCCCATAAAGCCTGAGCCTAAACCTAAACCTTCAAACCTTAACCCCAAGCCCTAATCCTGAAAGTCCAGCTTAAGCTCAACCCTAAACCCTAAACCTTAACCCCCAAAACCAAAACCCCAAATCCTGAACCCTAAACCCTGAACCCTAAACCCTGGATCCTAAACCCTTAATCCTTAAACCCTGAACCGTAAACCCTGAAACCTAAACCCTAAACTCTAAACCCTAAACCCTAAACCCTAAACCCTACGTTCTTGAAGCCGTAGCCCCAAGGCATAGCTTCCAGGCCAGCGCCTCCATAAACCGTTGTTTAGGGCTTAATGTAGGGTTTAGAGTTTAGGGTTTAGGGTTCCCATGATTAAACTAAACCCCTCCTTCTAAGTGCCTAAATTGGCCTAAATATTAGGATCCCTATTATAATCCCTGTTGAAGGGAAGGGTTTAGTAATCAGGGATCTCGGCTTAGTGCCTAGGATTCTGCGGGGCTGGGGGCTCAGGTTAGGGCTGATAGGGGTCAGGGATAGGGTTTAGGGCTTAGGGTTTAGGGCTTGAGGTTTAGGGTTCAGGATTTACTTTGTAGGATTTGGGGGTCCAGGATTTAGGGCTTAGGCCGCGAATTTGTCTTGGAAGATCAGGGTGAGTTTGCACCAGGGTTTTAGTGAGGGTTTTGGGGGTACAGGGCTTGCTTGCAGGGCCACACAGTTTGGTGTTTAGGGTTTAGGCTTCAGCGCATTGGCGGATTAAATTTGCACCACAGCATGCTGCGCTACAATCGATGAAGCGCTGACATCACTTTTCTATTATGAAGTGTGGGTGACTGGTTAAGGCATTTACCAAAGCGTATCCCTTCGAGTTCGCAGTTCCTACCCTAAACCCTAAACCCCAAACACTACACCCTACAAAACTCCCTTCTTTATGAGCACTCACTCCTTGTTTTTCATCCCCTGCACAAGTATCTATAGCCTTGGGGTCTAGCATCTAAACCAGAAACCTAAACTCCCTAGACCTGTAAATTCTCAATCTTGTCTTGAAACTCCACACCCCACATCCTTGGATCGACCCACTCCCTAGTACCCTAAGCCCTAAACCCTATATAACTTGAAGCCCTAAAGCCCAAATTCTAAACTGCTTGCAATTATCTTGCACCCTGTAAGCCCGTAACACTCCAACCTTTCGAAGCCTTGGGGTGTAGGGTTTAGGGTTGGTAAATCCCGCAAGCTTCACGCAGGATAACTACTGCAGCAGGATGAAAGTGAAACGAGCACCCTGGCAAGAATTGCACATGGTTAAGGGGTTTTAGGGTCCACAGTAGTAGGATTTGTTGCTCTTTTTTTGGTTTATGGGTCCTACACCCTCAACCCTTGCAAAAGGTCCTGTTTTCATTCCGTAGCGGCATAGGGTCTAGGTTCAAGTCGTGTTCGTGGTCCCGTCCTGAGAATTCTGGTCATGACGAACCTGGGGTGTAGGGTGTATGTCCTAACATCCTAAACTTGTCTAAAGACCAAAGTAGGGGCTCCTAATGTGTGCCCTAAGCCGTGGCGTCACTATATACTGTTATATATATATATATTTACATGTATATATATATATATATATGTATCTATGTTTGTCGCAATACCCATCTAGCCTTATAAGCTACCCTGCAAGTCTCAGGAGAAAGGCCAAGGGCCCATGTTACGCAGGAGCCCAAATTTTTACCATTCTGGAGAGTTTGGCCTGCAAAAAGCTTGAAGTGATAATACCTACTCTAAACCACCCCAGACACCCACCCCTCATGCCTTCAGATTTCTTTCTCAGACCTCACCTCAGTAGCACAGCAATCGGAAACAATACATGTGTTCTCAAATCGCCACTTCTGGTCGAATAAGATCTTCACCTAGGAAGTGCTTCTTTTAGAGTTTAGGGTCTAGGCTGTAGGGAACAACAGTTTTTCGTCTGGTTGCTGGACCGCGCAGGCACCCTAAGCCTCACCCAGAAAATCCCCACATGCCGCCCAACCCCTAGCTTTATGGTTTAGGGTTTAGGGTTTAGGGTTCTACTTGACAGGCCCATGTGCAAGTGTAGCCCACGTACCTGTAATTTCAGGTGTTTGCTGTTTAAGGATTGAAGGCCCTAGTTCTTCGAGAGCTAGAATGCGGTCTAGGGTCTACGGTTCAGGGTTCAGAGGAAAGTTTGCATCAGCTAGAGTCAGAGACCCCAATATACTGAACTTTCTACGGCACAAGATATATAAGCTGGCGCGCGGCTTCTACCATCTGCAGTAGGGTTGACGGGTTCTGAGTGTCATGGCGCTCCCTCCGCGATTTCTTGCCCTAATCTCAAGTAAAGCCGTTGAACTTCGAACCCCTGAAGCCATTCAGAGTTTAGGGTTTGGAGTTTAGGGTTTAGAGAGCGTGCTTCAACCCTCAAACATCTAAGCCCCGCGTGGCTCGTTGCGAATCCCGCCAGACTTTTCGGAACGTTTGCAACATGTGTCAGCGGAACGCTTACAACATGGTTCAGCCATGAAGAACATTTCTAGCCCTGAACCCTCAATCCTAAGCCTAAAGCCCTAAGCCCTAAAACCCGTTAACCCTAAAACCCTAAACCGCAAGAGCCCTAACCCTAAACCCTAAATGCCCTAAACTCTAAAAGCTCTAAACCCTGAAAACTCTAAACCCTAAAACATCTAGACCCTAACTGCAACAAGTCGGTCATAGGAACCTGGTCCTAAGCCCTAAGGCGTTGGCTTAAGGTTTAAACTTGGACCTGGACCTCGCAATTCGGAAAGGACTGGCTTAGAACCCATACATTCGTCATTGGAGTCAATCCTTGGAGGCCCAAGGGGCCTTTGTAACTGGGATTATCACCCTACTCATAACTGGGGTAGCCCCTATAAGCCCATTGAGGGGGATTAGAATTAGGGTTATAAGCCCTGTTATAAGAAGTCACCAAGTCCCACGGGCCTCCAAGTATTCTATATACTTTGGAAGTGGAGAGAACCTTAAACTTTAAATCCTGAATTTGAGGAATTTGCCGGCGTGCACAATGCCAGTGCCATGCCCACGACCACCCAGCGAGGCCCAATGCTGGTTTGAGTTTGAACTCCAAGGTTCACCGTCAACAAAGTACCATCATTAATTAGTCACCGGTTAAGGCCTTAGGGTTTAGAGCACATTTCAGCCCAAATTGAGCGGAAAGTAGTTTTATGGGGCTCTTTTTGGGGGGTTAAACCCTATAGACCCTTATCTACCCTCACATGTTCCTATATAAGACCTATAGTGCAGTCCTTCCTTCAGGTTCCAGGTGGGTTTGAGGGAGGGTATACTTACCCGAAACCTTGTACATCCCTATCTATCCCTATATAATTCGCGTAAAGCTCCTTTTGGGGGTCTGTGCTAGTTTTAGGGAGGGTATGGCTTGCGATTTACAGAGTTTTGCACATTTGCAGGGCCTTGTGTGCCAAAACCCTAAACCCTAAACCCCAAACCCGAAACCTCAAAACCTAAACCCCAATTTGCTTGGGCTGGGCAGGGAAACTCAAGTTACAACCAGATAGTATCCTATAGTCTTTTAATATATCCACTGCTATTAGATGACACGAGTGCTTCTTAATACATCCACCTAGGCTTTGGGTTCAGGATAGCTAGGTTTGAATGTGCAGCGTTTTGGATTAGGCTGGATGCTATGGAGGACGAAGCGTATGAGAGTTGAGAGTTAGGATGCTTTGAAATCGACAGGGCACCGCCGAAGCTTTCTTGCTCAGGAGGTTCCCTGGAGTCTACAAGGTTTTACGTAAACCTTGAACCATTTTTCTTCTATTACTTTAGAGGTCCCTGACGCCGCAAGTCGTGCAAAGTCTAGGCTGCAAAAGCAGGACTTTATCCAAGGTATATATTAGGGAGCACACGACGAAACATGTCGGAACGCATACTTTTTTTGTTGATTCAGCTTCTTCGGTGTTGCGCGGCCTTTTAGGTTTGGCTTCCGGTTGTTGGCTAGACCCTAAACCATCATAGCCTAAACTTACATCTGGCTAGCAAGGGGTCCTTACAGTAGTCCGTATATATTCCCCAACAATATAGCAGTTTCCATTTTCTCTTCTACTCCTTCAGTCCCCCCAGAGGTACCTGTCGAACCCAAGAATGTCCATCATGCTCTGTTACCCTGAACCAACGACCCGATGTTGGGTGGAGCTCATGAAGTGGGCGACTGTTGCATCAGGATGGAAAGTCATGACCTAGCAGGGCTTTGGGGTGGGGGTTCGGGGGGTCAAGGCTCTTAAGGTCTAGAGCTCACATTCCACAAATCTACATGGAACTTTCCCTACAAAGACTGCCATCCTTTTGAGGTTCGAGCCTTCAAACTCACATAGAACCTGAAGAGGCTCCTCTAAAGACTTCCGCAGACATAGAAGTGGTCACACGAGGGTTCATGCCAGTTTGTGGGAGGGTAACATGAAACCCTAAGCCCCTAAACCCCTCTTTCACAGAATACTTTAGACCTCAATGGATTTCGCTGGCGCTGGGCCCCAAGCCCACCCGCTGACCTCCATTTTTTGGAGGCAATGCCCGCCCCCTTCACTGCACACAACATCTTGGAATGAATGCTTGGGAGTGAGGTGCTGAACCCTAAGCCCTAAACCCTGAATGCCAAGCTCAAGCCTCACACCCGAAAGTAAAGCGCACCTATGTGAGCTATAGTCGAAGCTTACTATATATGGCTATTAAGGGGGGATACTAGCAGATGAGACTATACAGCAGCTCATGTGGGCTTCGTAAGCCCTTACCATCAGAGTGCCAGACTGGACCCTGAACCAGAAGCTGTGACTTTCACAGACCCCAAGAAAGCTGGATGCAGCCAAATCTACTTACTGAGGCCCCGTAAACCCTAAACCCTACAACCTAACAATCTAGGAATCTAGACCCTAAACCCTACTGATCTAGTGATCCCTGCTCTGTACACTTGAGGTCCAGACGGCAGCGTGACACCACTGGCATCGCAGAGGAAGCAAGCGCCGCAGTTGCATCATAGTCCGGGCTGATAGGTTGAGGGCTTACTGTAGGACACACAGGATTGTCCTTCGGCATCCCGGGGCTTGGGTTTAGGGTTTGGGGTTCAGGGTTTAGAGTTTAGGGTTTTGGGTTCTGGGGTGTAGGGTAAGAATCCTGCATGGTCGCTTAAGTCTTAAGTACTTCATGCTAAACATCCTGCATGACCTTAAGTACTGTATGCCTTGTGAATTATGGTGCTAGCGTTTACTAAGGTCCTAGACCCTCATGCAAAACTAACTGTTCGAAAAAACGATTCTGTCAAAGGCTTGAGGGTTGTGTCTAGATTTTAGATGCCACGGCTTCGGGGTTCAATTAAACTGGGTTGAGAGTTTATAGCATCCCACAAGGCAAAATATTCGTTGGGTCTGCTCTTGGGGGCTGACAGAAAAGCAGGTTTTAATCCAAAGCCAGAGGGTGGATGGAGGAAATCTGGCACCACCCAGGATCCCCAAAGCGCCATAGTTCTTAGGGTATAAAACATATGTAGTGACATTCGCGGTAAGATGGGTAGAGTTTGGCGATGCTGACTCTTGCCAGGATGTCTTGAATGGCTGTAAACTGAGTAGGGGCATCCTTGTTGTTTTGAGGGCATGGACCACTTCGTTTACTTGATGTTTGGCTGTCCCTGAACCTTAAGCACTAAACCCTTGGCTAGGGTCCTCCATATACTACATATTCAGTCACGGGCCTGAGAACAGGTGAGATGCAACCTTCCTATAAATCTCGCGCAGGTTTTTTGGAGGTTCCTGTCTTAAAGGTGTTTACACGGTTGGTACCATTTTGGGGATCCACATACTAAGGGTCATAGTATATTGGGGTCTATATTGGGGTCCCCACATTTTGGGGAACTACCTTCATGGTTACCACAAGTCACGGAAGATTCCTGTGGTGGTCATGGAGAGTGCCAGAGTAACAAGTTCAAATGGTGCAGCCAAGTTTGAGCTAGAGTCTGAACTCCTTAAATCGGGATTATGTAGGGGACCACTATAGGGGTTATTAAACGGGATACTAGGAGTTTAGACTATGGCTCAAATGGGAAGGGCACTTGCCTAGTCGTTGGTCATACTTCTCAATCTCTTATAGTATACCTGCTATTGTAGAGAACAAGCTCGTTTGACGAGCGAGTTTTCTGCCCTCCTCCAGTATTTTGTGCTGAGAATGTTCTAACATTCACAGAGATGCCACATTATGAATAAGAGGTTTTGGGCAACCCCAACCCACAGAACCATGACCCTTGCATATGATTGTTATATTTGGTGCGGTATGGTCCCCCTGAAGTAGATAGACTACGGCCCGGGGTATGTTATAATAAGATCCCCATATACCCCATATTCTATCTACTCAGGGGGACTATACACCCTAAACTCTAAACCCTAAACCCATATTCTATCTACTTCAGGGGGACTATAGGTGATTTCAAAATCCCCTTATTACTTACGGAGAGTTCTGCACTAGGGTTCAGGCTTCAGGGTTTAGAGTTAAACCCTAAACCCTAAACCCAGGGAGGCGCGTAAGCGTCTCAATGTTGCGTAGGCCAAATCGAGAACTGTTACCTTGATCTCAGGGTTTGGGGATTTGGGGTTTAGAGATTAAGGTTTAGGGATTAGGGTTTCAGGGAGTAGGGTTTAGGGAGTAGGGTTGAGGGTTTGGGGTTTAGAGATTAAGGTTTAGAGATTAGGGTTTTGGGGTTTTGGGATTAGGGTTTGGGGATTAGGTTTCAGGGAGTAGGGTTTAGGGAGTAGGGTTTAGGGTTTGGGGTTTAGAGATTAAGGTTTAGGGGTCAGGGTTTAGGGAGTAGGGCTTAGGGTTTAGGGTTTTGGGGTTTAGGGATTAGGGTTTAGGGAGTAGGGTTCAAGGCTTAGGGTTTAGGGTTTGGGGCGTGTTCGGGTTGAAGGCCCGGTGAAGCCTTGCTGACGGTCGAATTTAGTTCACGGTTTCTTAGGGGGTACTATCCCTGAATCCGATAACCGCTATATAACAGGCAAATTATTCAGGCACCTTCATGTAACATTTTAGTTTTCTCTCAGCTTTCTGCCCGGAAGTAGGCACCCAATCCCCTCCAACCGCAAGCTCAGGAAAAATCGCAGGGCGAGATGCACGCTCTTGTTGTTGAAACCATGCTACTTGGCTTCTCAAAGCCAGAGGACGCTTGCAAGTTGGTTTCCAGTATCCGGGTAGTTCTGAAGTTTTCAGGAGGTAAGTGTTCGGGTACCGGTAATGGCCTTGAAGTGGTGTAAGTTTGGATGTTTCATTCAGCGGGATGCAGGCAATATGGTTGACTTCACGTTGTGTTGTCTTCACTTTGCTGCATCTTCTCCGCAAGTCTTTCTAGGCCACTACCGCTCGAAAATCTTTCTAGGGCATCACCTGACCCAGCCAATTGCAATTGTTCACTTATTTACGGGCTGCTGCCAGGGGCGGGCCACGCCACAGGGCACATTGCGTGCAGGTTTAGTTTTGCGCAGACCCACTCCAGAATCCGCCGCACTGCAAGTCAGCTTCCGCGCGGCGCGTCCCACCGAAATGCCCGGCAAACGGAGAAGTTCACCTCCAATGATGCTGATGATGCTGGACCCCTTGGCCAGCATCGTCATACAAGGCAGACGAGAAGCAGTCTTACGGCAGCGCAGCAAATGTTGTTGTAGCGCTGCGTTATGCTCGAAATATTGTCGTGCCACGTACGCTTTCAGGGATTGGGCACGATGCCGACCGACGCAAGCGAGAGTTGTTCAAGCCAGGGTGTGTGTGTGTGTGCACACCCTGATTGGCAGTTCTTTGGGTTTTCCATGCTTGAAGCAATATTCTGCAAACCCACAAAACGCAGCACGGTTACCCGGCCTTCGCCTCGCACTGCCCCCTGCGTTATGAGGGAAGAATAGAAAAGGTCTCACCCTCTTCCGTCGTCGCATACCTTCCCACACGACCCCAAAGTCAGACGGGAAGCTGTTTCGCACACGCGCAGCCAACACTGCAGTAGTGGCACCGCGTCCGAATTAAACGTTATGTGATATTCCAAATGGGAGTTTCCCAAAATTAGGGGTACCATTTTAGGGGTCCCAGTAATAAGGACTATAGTATTTTGGAGTCTATATTGGGGTTCCCTTATTTTGGGAAGCTACCAAATATCGTCGCGTCGACTATGCTTTCAGGGACTGGGCTTGAGACCAGCTGCGGCAATCGAGAAAAGTTCAAGCAGGCTTCCAGGCTCAAGCCTTCCAGGACACCCCTGCTACCCCACCGCCCCAGCGCGTGTAGAAAAGAAGAGGGTTTCACCCTTTCAGTCTCTTCAGACCATCTAACACTCAACACACCCTCAGCAGATATTGCAAGCCCGAATTAGAGCCTGAACCCTGTAACTATACATTGATTTATGTACCCTATACCTTGAACCCGAATCTGAAGCTCTCTATCACATGTCCTAAAGCCTCAGCACAACAAGGAATTTCCTTGGGATGGCACAGAATTCGGACCGCTTCTTACGGCCGCAGCCACAGGGGAACTGTTGAGGGCAACTTGGGGCTTCGGGGTTTAGGGTTGAAAGCGTATAGGCTTTAGGGTGGTTGAGGGGTTGACGTGGACCCCTGAAGAGTGTAGAAAATTTTGGACTGTTTCAAGGGGTTATGGGCCAGCATTTACTTACTTTTGGGGTCAAGATTGGGTTTACGCTCTTCAAGGTTTACAGGGCTAGGTTTGAAAATAAGTTGATTGAAATCCATATACAGCCGTGGAAAATACCCGCACGCAATTTGCATAGGGCCCGAAACCTATTCCCCTAAACCCTCATCCCTAAACCATAGGGCCCCAAACCTACCCTAGCATGCCTCGTTGACAAGAATTGCAGTACACACCTGTAGGAATCCAGCACGAGACTGATTTTTATTCAATATTATTGCTATGGTTATGTTATTAATGCTATTGAGAACCCCCTCTCTAAATGATGATCTCCCCCATACCCCAATGCATATTCTCCTCAATATATAGTCCCCCTTTAAGTAGATAGAATATGGCTTTGGGTATATTATAATAAGATCCTCATATAGCCCATAGTCTATCTACTTAAGGGGGACTATACACCCTAAACCCTAAACCCTCTCTGAGACACTTACAACTGATACTATCTTGCGGGTTGATCATGAAAGGGGTGGGGGGTTTACCGTTAAAGTGAGGGGGTTGGTCCACTGGATCTCAAAACGCGATTTACCCTAAACCCTAAAACCCCAAACCCTAAACCCTAAACCCTAAGACCTTAAACCCTAAAACCCTGAACCCCCTTTGATTTCGATTTGGCATGGTTTCTGGGCTGTGCTTCTCATTGGGCCTCTCAAGAGGCGCTACATTCGAGGGGCTTTAGGGGTTTAGGGCAGTTTAGGGCGTTTTGGGCTTTGAGTTCGGCATGTATTGCTTCGGGGTTACGTTTTTAGGGTATAGGGGCGTAGGGTTGAGGATATAGTGTTTACTGTATCCAGGTCCGAGTTGAGCATAATGAGGTTGGGATTCTGAGAAAAGGGTTTTGCACACCAGCCGTTATCCATCCGTCCCTCCCATTCCAACAGTAATCGTAATTTGAATATCGATAGTAATAGCAATAGTAAACCCTAAACCCTATCTCACCCCACACCTTTCCGCCATGACATGGACTGCCCTAAAGGCCCCATGAAAACAGCGGTCCTCCTCAAAATCCCTTCCCGATCCCTCTCGGGAATATTGTATTGAGTGGTTTATTGAAAGGGGGCCGGGGGGTTGTTATTCAGATAGGGGAGGTGACGAGTTAGGGGAGGGCATATGGTGCATGCGCTACCCCTTGACGCATTGCATGGCAGATCGCAAGCAAGGCAAGCATCGGATGGGTCCTTTTGATAATCTCCAGAAGTATCCAAAATCTCCAGGGGTACCCAGGCTTCAAGAAACCCGTCTTACGTATGCTGCCCTATACTCACATGAACCCTAAGGTGCGCGCATGATCGTGACCAGTAGATCGTAGGTACTTGGCCCCAAATCCTAAACCCTTAACCCAGACCCCTGATTAATAAACCCCCTCCCCTTAACAGCATAATAGGGATCCAAATATTAAGGCCCTTAAAGGGAGGGGGTTTATTAATCATGGGTCTACATTAAGCCATAAACCTTCAAACGGAGGCTTCTGGCCGCCAGCAATATCACCGCCCTGGCGCAGTTGGAAGCTTTGTCTCCCGTCCGCGCCTTACGAAAGGCTTATGGACCTGCGGAATTTAGGGTTTAGGGTTTAGGGCGTAGGGTTTGGTTATGGACCTGCGGAATGTAGGGTTTAAGAAGATTAAGCCTAAGCCCTAAAACGCAAACCGCGGTTTAAGGAGATTTTGTAAGTTAGGATACTCATTTACAGACCTGAGCTTTGCAGAGATTATGAGGGATTATGGAGGTCAATGTTGGGAGGGTTCTTTTGAGGACTCCATTGCCTCTTAAACGAGCCTGCTGAACATGTTTGAGATGTCATTCCTGTAGCCTCCGAAACGGGTACCAAACTTGACAACAAGTTCAGTTTTCGTGTGAAGTCCCGAGTAAACCCTAAACCCCAAACTCTAAACCCTAAACCTTAAACTCTACTCGGTTTTGGTTTAGGGCATATGAGTTGCGACTTGAGTTTCAGAGTTTAGGGCCTGGAGGCAGGGAGGTTCTGAGTATGAAGGATTAAGGGTTTAGGGTTCAGGGTTTAGGGTTTGGGGAGAAGGGTTTAGGGTTGGGTTTGGGCTGTAGGGTTTAGGGTTATATAACCCTTGCCCTCGAAATCTAAACCCTCAGCCCTGCACCTAACCTGGGAGTTTTCTGATGGACGCCCCTGCGACCTAAACTTCAAATCCCAAACCCTAAAATCCTAAATCCTAAATCCTAAACCCCGAGTCCCAAACACCAGATACCCAAACCCTAAACCTTAAGTTCCCAAACTCAATCTTCGGCCCAGGAGGAGGTGAACAAGAGGCAACTCCCCTGGGATCTCGTGTCCGCTGTTCAGAAGCGTCTCAAGGCAGGGTGGATGAAGGGCTTGATGGGTTGGGTTTTAGGGTTTAGGATTCAGGGTACCGGGTACATATCAGCTAGAGTCAAAACTCTTTAAAGGAGTTATATAGGGGATTTTACAGCGGAGCATTATAGGGCTTATTGTGGGGGATACTAGGAGTTCAGAGGCTTATATTCGTGGACATAGGGGTCCCTCTTGCAGTTTAGCACATTCCCTAAAATAGTTCCACTATGTACGACATATTGATTGTAGCTCATATGGGAATGGAACATAAAAAGGATACTGCTATGTTAAGGGCCTGGCTTGTAGGTCGTGGGGATGTAGAGGTGTCCCAAATTGAGGGGTCCCCTATAGAGGGGGCCCTAATCAGGATTCTTGTGTTTGGGGGTTTATACGGCCCTCCAGTGACAGCATCAGTTCTGTGGCGCATTCGCACTCAGACATAAGTGAGGTTGCTGCAGATTCCTCAAGCAACGTTTCCGTGCTGTCCTTGCAGTGCATTGTGGGTTCTGCCGTGAGAGCCAAACTTCCGCATTTGCTTCCAATTGATGTGTGGCTGTTGAACTGCGATGCCAAAGTCTGTGCCGAGAGCGCGTCTTGCCAACGCCCAAGCGTGTTGCAAAGTGCATGGTGGAGCCAACAAGCTCTGTTGGGACCTGATTCCCGGCAGAGCAAGGCTTACATCTCCTGGAAACTCAGGGCTTAATGTATGAGAACAATTATTGCCAGAATTATGGTCATAGATTCCTTTTAGAACTATAATATATATGTATATGTTGCGTCAAGTAGACCTCAAATGACATGGTAGAGTTTAGAATTTAGCTTGCCTGAACCGCAAGACTATGCCAAATACGAACTTTCTTACATTTTTTGTGGGTTTTGAAGAGCTGTCTTGCGTACTGTAGGCATCCAGGAAGGGCTTAGGGTGAACCCTCATCCCCAAACCCTAAACTCCCTAAACCCTAAACCCCAAACCCTAAACCCCAAACCCTAAACCCTAAACCCTATGGCTTAGGGCTTCTGAGTTGTGACTTGGGTTTCAATTTTTAAGGCCTGGAGGGGGGGGGGGGAGGTTCGGAGTATGAAGGATGAAGGGTTTAGGGTTTAGGGTTTGGGGTTTGGGTTTAGGGTTTAGGGTTTGGGGTTTAGGGCTAAGAAAATCTATAGATGGGGGTATGGGATTAGGATTGTGTTTTTTGGGGTGTCGGAGGTGTTGGACGCCTTAAACTCCAAACCGCGTGCTGGTGTTTTGGGGCTTATGAGCAGGGTTTGGACCGAGAAGTTTTGCTAGCCATCATGCATTATGGTTTGGGTACTGCCCCCACCCAGTAACAGTCTATATTAGGGGTCCTATTAACGGCTATATATAGCCATATTACACTTATGATCCAACTGTTAGTGAGGGCGGGCAGTATCCAAATTATGGTCTCTCAGACATGCTAAGGATAGGGCTTAGGATTTAGGATTTAGACTTTAGGGCGTTGATTTTCCACCGAACCTAGAAAAAAGGACTCTAGAAGAGTCAGGTGATAGTCACAAGAAGTAGGGGATGCAGGTTTTTAGTGTTTTAGGGTTTAGGGTGTAGTTGCAGGGAGGTGCTGAATGAAGCTTTGTTTCATATGTGCTTGTTATGACCTGGGCCAGGTAGAGAGCCCTGAAACCACACAGCCTGAACCCTGACCCGCAAAAACCCTAAACCCTGAGCCCTAAACCCACAACCCTAAACCCTAGAGCCCTAAACCAAAAACCCTAAACCGTAGCGCCCTAAACCCTAAACCCCGAAACCCTAAACCTTCAAGCCCGGAAGCTTAACTCCTCAAAGCCTTAACCCCTGCAAGGTCCAAGGCCATGGCCTTCAACCCATAGCGCTGGAGAACTACACTCACCCCCAAATTTAGGGTTTAGGGTTTAGGGGATGAGCCATAGTCTTAACTCCTGAAAGGGGGGTTACTATGGAGACAATATAGGGGACTACTATAGGGGATACTAAGGGGATACTAGGAGTTTAGACAATGGCTCACGTAGGAACCCAAGAGGGGTCAGGGTTTGAGGTTTACGGCTCCATGTCAGCTTTTAGGTGTGTTTGGGGGGAGGGTAACTCCGGGCAAGCTCCCAAAAAACCTATCTCTCTCAAGCCTAACACCTTAAAACCCAGATCCCGTACGCCTCTAGAACCTATATAATCTCTACAAATCCTATATACCCCACATAACCCCCCAAACTTGGTCTGGGGGTCCTTAAAGCTCTGAACCAGGGTCAAAACCCGCTCAAAACTCCGAACATGAACCCTATACAATTTCTATAAACCCCTGAAACCTAAACACTAAACCCTAATCCCTAAACTCCAAACCCTAATCCCTAAACTCCAAACCCTACAATTTCTAAATCCTAAACCCTAAATCCCTAAACCCTAAACCCTCAACCCTAAACCCTCAACTTCGGAGCCGCAGGTTTGGAAACTCGAAATGCAGGCCACCAGGGCAAGAGGGTTTTGGGGCATGACCGTGTCAGGTTCAGCGTTTTGGGATGAGGGTTAGGGTTGGGGGTTTAGGGATTATAGGGGTTAGGGCTCAGGGTTCAGGGTTTAGGGAGTCAGTTTTAGGAGATAGGGGTTAGGGACGAGGGTTGGGTTTCGGGCGTAGGGTTGAGGATTTGGATTGAGGGCTACTACCCTGACCCTCATTGGGATCCAGAAGTTCGATGCCTTGGAATTGCAGCGGGAATTTGTCAGGGAGTATCTAGAGGCTATTGTGGGATCCCCCGGGAGTTGATTATTTAGTACTATCCTTCGTGCCTCTGGGGGGTCTAGGGGGTCTATACCATACGTACTGCCCAGCACTACGAAGGCTGCTGAGGCTATCGTGGGCTTCATTGGGAACGGCTCGGGCCTTTCGCTAAAGTGGATCCCAGTCTAACCCTAAAGGTCCAAGGACCCAAGTAATAGGGTTTTTGGGACCCGAATACCATTCACATTATAGTATTTGGGAACTAAAGCCCTATTGTTTGGGTCCTTGGACCCTTAGGATAAGGTTCCGAGAGAAGGTTGGTGGTAGGGTTCAGGCTGACAGTAGGGATCTTGCAAGCTGCCACAAGGTTTTGGATTCGTGTTCAGGGCTTCATGGGTATTTATGCGTTCTAGGGTTTAGGGTTTAGCATTTAGGGCTTTGTAGGGTTGCAGGCTTAGGTGAAGGAAATGTGTTCGAGACGTGATGCAAGTCCCTGGCCAGGCGCCACGTTCAGGATTCCAGGTTATGACTCCTTGGGTCAATCCCCCCTATAGTAATNNTAATATACCTACAATAGTACCTTGTGGTACCCATTACTGGGTGGGGGATTGACCCAAGGGATTCCCTATTTTATGAATTTCGCTGTTCTAGGGGAAGCTGGCATCCCTACTTTATGAACTTCGTTGCGCTGAGGGGAAAAGTTGGCATCAGGATTCCAGGAAGCACCCGATTTGCCCACATGCCTAGAGTTGCACCAAACCGGAGCCACTGGTTTAGGGTTTAGGGTTTAGGATTCCCATCCCCTAACAAGTAGCTTGAGTCTATGGGGTTCCATGTGGGCAGTTCCCAGAATCAGGGTCCTATTTTGGTACCCCCAAATATAAGGTCCCGATTTTTCATATATATATATATATATGAAAGGGGCCCATAATCTTGGGGACAACCCATCTCACTTTTGGGGGAGGGTTGCTTTCAGTTGTCAAGGTCTGGAGCTAAGCTTGAGGGTGGAGCATTCTGATGCTGTTGCCTCGCCCACACCGGCCAGAAGCATTAAAACTCTCACGACATGCTACTGTCGATGGAGGAAATCTTGCGCAGCCTAGAGGGCCCCTAAAGTTCGATCATGTCCGGCCCTAAACCGTAAACCCTGGGGATTTTGGTACTTCTGGCCGAGCAGGATTTCTGCCTTTGGAGTGTCCAGAGTTTTGATAGACATCCGTTCTTTGCGCTCTCAGTTGCATTCATGTCCCGCGACTATTCCGAAGCTACATGGAGCGCCAGGCATTCCTATGAAACCTTGAACATTCCCTCGCACGCGCCCAACAAGACCCTGTGTAACCCTACAAGGAAAACTTGCAGAACCGCAGTATTGCATAGGACACGGCGGAGCTTGCGCTTGAACACGGAGAAGCACACTACCAGGTCATGGACGAGGCTTGTCCTACTTCTTCGTAGGGAACGGAGGAAGCGAGCTCTATAGTTGCCCCTGTTTACTCCCCTAAAGTATTTGGTAGTTTCCATTTTCTTGTCCATGCCTGCACTCCCCGCTCACAAGCAGCAAGTTTTTGCCTGGGCGTGGGAAGGGTCAGTGGCATTTGGGGATTTGGGGCTCAGGTTTTGGAGCTGAGGGCTTGGGAGCTACAACAGGGGTTACCGAGCGCTTTCCACGTTTGCAGTGGGTTGTTTCTTAGAGCAATTTCAGACATCCTGCAATACATCAGGGTCCATTATTCCAGGGGTGTGCATGATGTTTGACTTACACGCTACCAACGATCTTCTGAAAGAATAGCTACTGCATACCTTGCCAGTGACACAGTTAAACCCCTTGTCATTCCTTCATATCTCAAGCCTGCACAAGATTACCACCATGGGCGAACTAGATTGCATTGGAACGATCTTGACAACAAAGCTTGGCAGAAACCTCAATGTGTTTTGTGAATTTTCTTACCTGAAAAACCTGCGGGGGAAGGATCCGATGATGAACTTTTCTGCTCCGGGTTCGGCCCTCAGAGACCAGCTTTGCCGTTGCACTTTAGGTTTCAGGGTCCAGGCAAGCCCTTAACCCTCACACCCTAAACCCTTGGGGTTCAGGACTCAGGTCTTTTCCTAGGGTTGAGGGCGATTCTGTCTTGATCTCTTGTAGTCTAGCACTTGGCGTTTAGTGACTTGGTTTCAGGGTTGAGAGTTTATGGGCTATCCTCTCTCCGATGGGCGCTCGCTGACTTGCTGACCCTAAACGGTTTAGGGCTTAGGGATTAGGGTTTAGGGTTTAGAGTTCGGGAGAGTCCAAGAGCAAGTTGGCCACTACAGAGAGGGATTGCAAGCGCTCAAAGCCTCCGGAGAGGTGGAGATTCGGGCGTATCACGACCAGCTTGAGGATGAGTACTTGGAATGTCATGGAACACCTTACACCGCAGATCCCTGAAACCCCAAACCCTTGAAATCCCAAACCCCTGAAACCCTAAACCCCTTACACCCTAAATCTTGAACCCATATGCCAGTTGCCTTAGACAGGGGAACCCAACTATGGCTTACAAACGCCATAATCACTATAATCCTTATCATGGGCACCCTCAAAGAAGCACCCCTATTAAAACCCGAAACCCCATACCCTGACCCTGAATCCCAAACCCAGACAGTAGGTTCCATCTTCTCTTCCATTATCCGAAAATATTCCCATTGCCCCTAATTTTGGGAAACTCCCATATCAGATCGCCATGCGTGCCTAGCTTTAAATCGCCTGCACCAAACCTCTAGCCTGCATCTAGAGCCAGAAGTTCAAAAACACCCCTAAACCCTAAACTCTAAACCCTAAACTCTAAACCTTTTAGGGTTGAGGGCTAGGGTTCAAGAGTCAACACTGAAGGTTTGAGACCCGAGCGAGAGCCTTCATCCCCAATCCAAAACCCCTTCTTGGACGCTCATGGGACTCAGGAACTTACAAAGAATTGTGAAGTCCTATGAACCCCAAGCCTACTTCCCCCTCATCCCTGTAACCCCTTCAAATGGGCCCAGTTATCATTAGTTTCAAAAGACCCATGAACCTGCAAGTAACCTAAACCGGAAAGCCCTAAAACCCCAACACCCTAAAACCCCTAACTCTAAACCCTTGACCCTAAACCCCTAAACCCCTAAACCCCTAAACCCTACCCCCTAAGTCCCAGAAGCTTTCGCAACCTCGAGGTTCCGTTCCACCTGGACCTTATTCTCCTAGCCCAATGCAGCCGGCTGCTTAAAATTTGTTCCAAAAAGGGGGTAAGAGGGATAGATGGGGATAATGGAAAGATAATGAAGATTACTATTTAGGGTTTAGGGTATGGGGTTTAGGGGTTCAGGGCTTCCCCCCCAAAACGGCAACCTTTTGCGGAGCTCTTAGAATAAGGATTGTCGTATCTGGGGTCTAAACTGCGGTACCCGAGTTTGGGCAAACCTTCATATCCCTTTAATTCTATAGGACCTCTTATTCTGGATGTTGGCCGCGCCAGCCACAAGGGCCCTGAGTCGGAAACGGAACAGTTCAGAACAGGGCAGTAGTGGTATAAAGTTTAGGGTATAGGGTTCATTCTCGACTCGCTCTCAGGTTCTTTCTGGCTAAGCCTTCCTGCCCTTGCCTGACTTGCCCCCTTCTTGTTCCCGACTTGACTCGCCTCTCATCCCTCTTATTACGCTGGGCAATTAAACGCGACCTCACCCGACCTCACCCTAAATGGTGGTTTATATAGGGAATTGTACCAAAATGGTTTTAAATTGGACTTGGAAATGATTGCAAATTACCCTGTTTATGGCTTTAGGATTGATCCTTGACTGCATGATGTTCGAATCTCTGGGGGCTCATGCTGCCCCATGCGGGTTTCTTGAAATTGGAGGCCCATCCTGTAGGAATTCGAGAATGACGAGGAGGTTCTTCAAGATCGTGTATTCAAACATCAAAAGTATGTACAGGGAGGGCCCCAAATTCCTGCAAAGAGGCAACGGGCATGTTTTCTGCATGGATTTAGGGTTCAGGTCGGGGTTTGGGAAAACACCCCCCCGGAGCTGAGGCTACACGTCATGCAGCTGATGGTATCCGTCGCCGTTGCATTGTAAAAACCCTTACCTGAACCCTAAAAGTATGTAAAATTATGGCATTTTGGACTATTTTTAGGGTTGTGGGCTATTGTTCTACCTACTTTTGGGGCCGGGGTAGGCAGGAATTAAGGAGAACCGCAAGGGAAAGGGGATGAATCTTCTCTCGTCTCGTGTTATTTGCAGCGGTGAGGTAATCCTCAGGGTGTAGATGGGGGTTCCCAATTTGGGGGTCCCCACAATTTGAGGATCATAGTATTTTGGGGTCTATATAGGGGTTCCCCTTTTTTGGAGATACCCAACAATTCCTCACTCGCAGCCAAAAACCTATACTACAAGTACGCTTACCAAAGCCGCAAGCACCAATGATTGGGTACTTGGACCTTGAACCCCTTAGCCCTATGCCTTTCTAGGGTTTAGGGTCCCTAAACCCTAAACCCCTTAGGGGGAAGGATCCAACCTATCAAATCGTCACAAAACACCAGAAGGACAGTCCAACGTTTCCTGACTTCTTGTTTTGGCTCTAGGGTTCAAGGTCAATCAGCTTACCCCATGGATGAGGCTTGCCTTGAAAAACTTCCGGATCCTGCGTAGAACGCTCAACCAGGAGTCAGCGTAAGCAGCTAACTTTTATATTGCTGCTCACCTTCGGCAACCTTAAACCCTACCCTAAACATCGTCCTGCGCCGCCCTGAGCCTCCTTGCCCCAAGCAAACGTGCAAAATCTGCATTCTCACGCAACTTAACATTGAGCTCTCTACATGGTCAATGCAAGCTCCTGAACCCGAAGCCTCCCATGGAGGTTTCAAAACATACCCTATGCGGTTCAGGGTTTAGGGTTTATGGGAGCCTCCATAGTTCCTTTGTAATCCCCATCAATCTCCCGGTCACTACGTCACGTATTTTTCCACACCCGGAACTTAATCCCTTGACCCCAACCCCACCCCTAAACCCTAATTTAACCCCTGAACCCTGCCACATCAGGCTGGATGATGATCGCCTCCTGAGGATTGAGGCAGAGTATAGGGTTTAGGGTTAAGGGCTTCGGATCTGGAACTGGAACTTATCCAGAGCTTGTGTTTTCTAATTGGGGATTTAGAGCCTGAACCCTCAAACTAAACTCAAGCTCGCATATTTTGCTGTCTTTTTGTCAGAATATGGAAGGAGAGTTTGAGGTTTGGGGTTTAGGGGTTTGGAGTTTGGAACTTTTTTGGGTTTTAGGTGTACGGTTCAAATTGGGGAGGTTTCCCTTATCAACCAGAGGATTTGGGGAACCTCAACCCCAAAACCCTAAACCGTAAATCCACACTAAACCCTAAATCCTAAACCCTAAGCCCTGAACGCTAGAAACCCAGAAATTGAGTTGAGGCCTGACACACCAATCGTCGTATAGTACAAGCGAAATGTGCTTGTTAAAAAGATGTACGGCGGGCTCCTGTAGGTCTACAAGGAAACATGTAGGGAAAATCCTTTTCATATAGGCGTTAAACTCTAAGCCCTACATCCTAAAGCCTAAACCCCGTGGGCACAGGAATGTTGATCCCAAACCCTCAACCCTAAACTCCTAAACCTCACGGTCATATGACTACCCCCAGAGGATGAGGATCCTACAGCTATCATCTGATCATAACAGTTCTGATATGGTCTTAAAGGGGGTTATAGGGTTGAGGGTTTAGGGATTAGGGTGTAGAGTTTAGGGTGTAGGGATTAGATTTAGGGTTGAGGGTCTAGACTCCTCAAACAGGGTTATACAGGGGATTATATAAGGGAGTACTATAGGGGTTATGAATGGGGATACTAGAACTATATACTACACTCATTCAGGTTATGAGGAACCTTCTCATTTGTTTAGCCCCCTTAGCGCTATACGTTAAACGGGGTAGACTGTCAGGTTTGAGGTTGCGGTTGCAGAAAAGCCGCATAGTTCGGAAGGGCTGAAAGTTTGGGGTTTGTCGTTAAGGTTTCCTGGATCAGGGCTACATGGTGAATTTGGTGTCCCCTTCTGAGAGCCGCTGAAACAAGGATTGTTGGTTGTGCTGCGTATATTTTGGGTTCTCCCCGCCAATTATGCGAATTCGCAGATAATCTGAGAATGACGCTTTTTAAGCCATATTGAGCCATAGGCAGGTGCTGTACACCTTACAGGGCCATGCCAGCTTTCCTGTTTGTGAAGGCGCTTCCATTACAACAACCCTACGACTAAATCCTACATAGTCTCATTTGCCACTGCATGTGCATTTTCTTTTGGGACGGAAGTCTCCACTTGTCCTCTAAACCGTATATTACATGTTAAGCCTTAAGTGCCTTTGTTTAGGGTTTAGGGTTTAGGGTGGTTTAGGGTTAAATGTTAAACCCTAAACCATCAGGACACGCTGGTGGCGCTGCAGAGGCAGAGCGCTGTCCAGGAAGACATGATACGGAGATTCTGCAGTGAGCCGCTAGTGCTGCAAGTGGGTTTACAGGGTTTGATTTGAACATATTCTTTAAATCCCAGTACCCTTAATCCCTATATATTCCTTAGAAAGCCATATACATCCGATTACCCTTAATCCATATATGTTCCTTGGAAAGCCATAAAATTTCAAGTTTCAAAGGGCCCCAAATCAGCCCTCGTAAGTCATCGAGTTTAAGGCATCAGGGCCTAGAGTTCATGGTGAGACTATGGTCCAGATACCGCACGACTTGGTTTAGGTTTTAATTTTGTGACAGTGTGTGGCTTAGGGTTTAGGCGTTTCTTAGATTGTGGATTCGGGTCCAGGAAGTAGAGTGAAGTGCTCAGCATGTAGGGCTTTAAGTTACAAGTTTTAGGGTATCCTAAACCCCTAAGCAACGGTTGTCCTTTGAGGATTCGCCCTAAACCCTAAACCCTAAACCCTAAACTCCGGTTTAGGGT